>WEKX01013176.1:134309-209504 GCA_013390025.1 Pitta sordida
TACTCACACCATTGCCTCTCAGAGTCCTCGCTGCACAGAACGAGCTGAAAGGAACATATAGAGGAAGGAGAAGGAGGAATATCAGTTCGAAATTTCTCAAATCAGCTTGGTAATGAGAATGTTCACACAAGTGAAAATCCTCTGTGAAATTGATTCCAGAACAAATACACTAAGAAAAGTCTGGTTTGCCCATTTTTCTTTTTAAGTTGCAGAAACTATTTTAACATTGAAGCAGAGGAACATCCAGTGTGAGAAAATTTTATCAAGAGCAGTCACACTCCTGCTAAAATGATCATGGAAGACTCTTGCCAAAGGCAATTCTGCAATGAACACAGATAATGCGGGAGACCCCCCCAAGATAGATGAGAAAAAAGGAAGAAAAGAGAGCAGTGGGAGGAACTTAGGAAACCAACAGCTCTTGAACTCCATTTCTGTCACTAGCCAGCCAAAAACAAACCCAGCCTTCCAATAGTTCCCATTGAGTCAAAAATCACAGAAGGCTTGGAGGCGCAATCCTTCCTCCAGGCTCTTCATGACCCACTTCTGAAACCTGGACATTTTCCACCCCTCAGAGACCCTGCAAAGAGTGAAGTTCACTGAAGGATCTGCAGCAGTCACCCCCCTGCCAGAGCCAAGCTCCTGGATCAGTGTCCGGGGATTGTCACCTTTTTGCTTTTAGAGAACGGCTCTTCCTTTTTTAAGGGAAAAGGATGTTTCTCACCGTAAAAAGCAGGTATGACATGCTGTACACAGCACTCAAGCCAATTTATGCCATCTTCAGCTCTTTCCTTGATTCCACACAACCCGAGGGTGGAGATTTGCATCTTACAAAGCATTATTGTACTGAAACTTCACGCAGCTGTTACAGCATTTCAGAGATTACTCAAATTCAAAGGAAACATTATAAACACAAAATAGGGTATTTTAGTATCTTCCTCAAACTCAGAAAAGAGAAGAAACATCTTTGCTTTAGTTCTGATTCCTTTTTTCTTTAATGCTGATTTCCCTTCTTAATTTCCTCCCTGATACCTTTTAAACTTACAATAACGGATCTTTAAGAACTAAATGATCGTGAAAGTCTAAGCCAAGTCTAAGCACTGCAGACTGCTGTATATAGAAGTAGACCAGACAGAATTGTGTTAAATGAACAAAAATGGCCAGTTTATTCACTGGAACAGTTATGCATTACACTGTAATTTTAATTGGAACATAAAGATGTAAGAATCAGTATATCGGCTTCTTTTTTTTATTTTCTTCAGCACTAGAGTGTTTTTCCCAACCATTTGACTGCATGATCATATTACACATGTACAAGCACAGACTTTATGAATCCCTCACAAGGCATTAATCTAGGATTGTCTACAAGGACAAGGAAGAGTTAACATGGGAATTACTTCAATTTTAAAAACAAATGATGCGGGTTTGGAAACAAGAATTATTTAACTTTTTTTGCTTTTAGCATAAAGTAACAACAAGAAGAGTTTCCAATACTCAGTCTTTAGCAAATGAACATATATACTTTTATATTCTTCACCATCTAGAAACACTTCATCATTTAACCCCAAGAAGGCAGGACAACATAATGTCAATTCAACATAGGAGTAGCCGAGTTATTACAGCAGTAAACATACAGTATACAAATTTGTGTTTGTCACAAACTCCACCAATGTTAAAACTCTTTTGAAAGGAACACCGCAATCTGTATGGTTCATTAGATACAGAACATCATGCAAATGGAAACATTCAATAGATTACAAAAGTCACAAAACATCAGTTTTCTTTTTTTTTTTTTAATTGTTTACAAAGGATCAAGTTAATTAACCCTTTAACAGTCAAACCACAGGGCTGAAAATCAATAGGGCAATAACTAATAAGATGGACTTAATTTATCCACTGGCATAGCACACATAGCCATATCTGTGAACAGGAGAGATAGTAATAAAATAAGCTAGATGACTCTTATTTCTTGTTCATAAAAGAACAACTCAGCTAGCAGGCCAGTTTACTTGAAACTTTTATCAAATGCTTCTGTTTATTGATTTCCAAAATGTTTTTGAAATCAAGTAACCATATGCTCAATAAAACCTCAGATCACTAATGCTGAGAAAAAACATACACTCTTATCTAATCTTTATTTTACCTCAGATCATGATAATCAAAACAAATATAGAGCTTTGTAGGAACCCATTTTTTAAACACAAGGCTCTATCCCCCAGAGTCTGCCTGCACATTAAGTCCAGTCATGAAATACAAGATTTTTTCCTTTACTTTTTGTCAGTTTGTCACTTGGCTGCCATTACATTTCACAAAGGGGATTTTCAAGAACTCTGCAGGAAACAGATTAAAAACCAGTAAGTATTTAAGCCGTGTGCCTCCAAATGAAAGATACAGACTCTCTGTAATAGTTCTCTTGCCCTTCTGGCAAGAGAAATATGCATATCACACAAGAAATAAGAATTTTCTAGCTTACTTATGGATATGGAGAAGCTACATGATGTTAACAATCTCATGCACACATTTTACATTGCATATTTTGATGCATTTGGGCCTGAAGGCGAAAGGCAATTGCTTTTTTATTTCTTTTCCACAGGATGCATGATTATAATTAAAAAAACCCTTAATGGCTAAAAAAGTCTGAATAGTATATATCTCTTTCAGACTCACTGCACACACTGCAAAGGAAAACGGAAGAAAAGTGATGACTGGAATTTTTAAAGAGATAACTATAGCAATTATCATACTTCAAAGGTAAAATATCAGCACCTGCCATTCTCAAATGAAGATTTCTGAAGTACAAAAGAAAGACATTTGCTGTAATCTCAGTGGATATGGCACCTTCTGCCCAAGAAAGGAACAGACCTCAGAAGGGCTGATGTAATCCATACCTTATGACAATGATCCATCCAGCTATAATGGAATTGGTAGCACAACTACTGACTTTGGCATTTCATGATGAACAGTAAGGTTGGTATCAAAATAAGGGCCCAGACTCTGGGTGTCATTCCCAGTGTGATAAGGACTGGGACAGGTTTTACTAACAGCTTACTGAAGTATTTCCAACGTAACTATTGTGAGCAGCCTTCGTAGATGAGGTCATATTTCATAAGTGAGGTTATATTTCATAACACAATCTCCTTGATGTGCACACATTAATATGGCAGATGGCTTAAACAACTTCATAATTTTTTTTAAATAAAAAATACACTGAAAATCATCTCGGCATTAAAACTTGCAGCATTAATTACAGTTTCATTCTACGAACTCTACTGTATAACTATGATTACATTAATTTATTGTGAAAAATGCAGATAGAGAAAGCACAGAGATGCCAACCTGTCAATCAGATCAATCAGAAAAAATACCACTACTGCCTCCATCTAGAAGGCATCAAGAATTCTATATGATTAGCATGAAAAATGGTAATATGTCCTTTCTGCAAAACCTCCAGATATCTTTTGACTGATAGAAAATATATTTTCCATACTATTATATTTTACAATGTATTTCTTCATCTTTTTCTCCCTTTAGAGTTAATTTTTTTTCCTATTTCTTTCCTTTTCTTTTTCCCCACACACATTTATTATAAACTGGATTTCCAGAAGCAAATCACTGACCAAGGAATATTTTTTCATTACATTTGAAACTGAAACTGAAATCAAAATACCCCTACTTTAAACTAAATGACCCTATTTTAAGTAGGCTATTTCAAATCCAAAGAAATTTCAAGGCCATCTCAGAGAACAAAAGCTGCATTTCAGACATGAATGTCAGAGCAGGATTTAAATTGCTTCCTTACTGAGTACAACACATAGCAGCGCTTCTGAGTATACTTAACCATTACAAATACATGCATAATTTTTTTCTTAATCTTTAAAAAGCAAAATAGATATCAACACAACATAAATTAATTTTAAATGGGGAAAATTTTGCAACCCTTAAAAATCCCAGGCTTTTATTTCTGGTTTTGTCTGCACGTAAATATTTCCTACAAAATCTCTCACAAAGTTTTATGTCATCAATTAGTAGATAACAAAGAAGTGTATATCATCTAAGTTCAAGGAATATATATTTCATTTTGTACTGGTTAACTAACAAAAGTTGTCCCAGGAACCTATATAGTTTTATAACTTACAATGCAATAACTGCAACCACTTGTACATTGAAGTTGGTTTGTTTCTAGTTCTCTTACATTTCAACATTACTAAAGTTTTAATACATATCAAAAATGTAAATTGAACACTTAGAAATTAAGAATTTAAAACTTAAGAGGATAAAAAATTTCTTAGTTCTATAAAATGGGGTAAAAACTTCTATAGCTGTTTTTGGATACTGTTTTGTAACTCTTGATCCACATGGACATGCCAGGACAATATTTTGATTTCCCAGAGTTGCTCTGCAAATCACAACTGGATACAAATGTGTTTCTAAACTGTCCTGATACAACTTTAATTTTTTACCCCAATAAATTTGCATCTATATAGAAAGAAATGTATGTCACTGAATGCCTGCCTAACTAAAGTTCAGGGAAAAGGATTTTGATATGAAAATAGGAAAAACTATTCCAAGTGCAGTCTGTGGTTACTGTATTCAAAGTGCTATGCGAATTTCTTTTCTTATTAACAACATACAGTAGCTGTCTCTACTGGATGCAGACACAGCCACTGCACAATATTTTTACACCAGTCAAAAAAGGTCAGGAATCTGGAGATGCTTTTTGAAGGTTGAATTTGCCTTAGACAAAATGTTGGGATTTTTAAAATAGCAAATCAAAATAGCAGCCATTCTCAGAGTCAGACATCATGATAGAGCTCAACAAGGTTTCACTTGACTCTTCTATGACAAGAGGACAGGTTAAGTGTGATCCTGAATGGTGATGTAAGCATCTATGAGGAGAATGCAAACCACATGGAAACCAAAGTCAAAACACTGCCAAGTGTTGTCTGTTTGATCTGATCAAACTGGGTATCAGTTCGTTCCTGTTTTCTCTACCTCTGAATGTTTTGTCACCATAGCTCAGCTGCTTTGCCAAGGTTACAGGACAGATGTTGTTGATGACAAAGAATATTTCTATTTACAGCACCTTTGTTACTGGTACTATGGTAATAATGATTTGTTAGGCACACTGAGTGGTCACTGATTCTTTCCTCTGCTGATGTTTTGTGTATTTTAATATTTGGTAAGCACTGTTACTAAAAATCTGACTTCATTTTCTCAGATTCAGGCAGAATTTGAAAGAATTGTTCCAACCACACTTGCAGCAATTATTTTTCCCCAGCTGCCCTGTACCTCAGGCTGTACTGTGTTTCTACTTGTAGGTCATACGTGTGCTGCAGAGAAGGAATAAAGACATGTGGAAATATCTAAGCCTTTCTTCTGTAAATAAATTAAGGCCACCTGACAAAACAAGGACCCTGCTAGTTACCAACAAGTAGGCAGGTAGGCAGTGCTGCAGACTTGTTTTTCTAGCTGATGACCACACGGGAAGCCCATAGACACTGAAACACAACCCCTTCTTTAGCCGCTTGCCTTGCTGCCAGGTACTGTGCAAAATAAATTCTTCTATCCTTGATTTTATTCTGAAACTCACTGCTTTCGAGAACAAAACAGGCTTACTCAGCTTTACAGGAAAGAATCTTTAACTAGGAACACTGTGCACTGTTGCGATAGAGTCTGCGTAGTGTAGATCACCTGAGTATTTGTCATAAACTGACATGAGCTAAGGTTCTGTGTCTGTTGATTTTTGGCAAGTCAAAAAATGCACTACAGTAAAGTCCTACTGCCTCTGACCCACACATTAACCCTACCTGCATGAGTTCTTTCACCACAGAATACTTCACACAAAATGCATTCAGACTTCACCATTCATACTAGCCTTCCCTGGTAAGGCCTCGAGCTAGGATCCTGAATATGGGAGTGGGAGGAAAGAATGTTTTTAATTAGCACACAGCATTTTACTTGTTTTAGATTTTCTTTCTCAGATACCAAATAGAGAGTAACTCCAGAAAACAGCACCAATTCATCTACTTGTCTGAAATGCAAAATATAATTACAATGCAAGCAAACAACTGAAAACAAATCAATACATTATCCTTTCATCTCCTTCTTAGGCTTAATAATTATCTTTCAGTGAAGAGCTAGAACAAAGCCAGAAGCTAGTGTAATAGGAATTAAAAAAACAAGTGCATAAACAATATCAGTGCAGCAGCAAAACATACAGTCATTGTTAACATTCCAATTCAACCCATTTCCAACATTTTTGTGCAATAAAAATTGGCCATATGCTGGCCAATGCAACAAGCCTCTTTTTAATATTAACACAGTCATTCTTCACTGAAGCTATTTCTACTTGGTTTTTAAAAATAAAATCAGTTAAATACAACTCTCAGAAAAAAAAGACTGTATTTTATAAACACAAAATTCTGGTGCCAATAAAGTAAGAAATAAATATCACACCCTTGAAGACAAAAGGAAATTTGAACTGGTTCTTATGGCTGAACCTAAGAGCATGTGAGGGTAGGGTTTTTGTAACTTTTTTTTTTTTTCTAACATTGGCTTAAGTCTCTCATAATTTCAGAGGTAAAGCCAAGCAGCTGGGAGGAACACTTTTGTTGAGACATTAAATTTCACTACACTTCAGTCATGATAGCACAGTTTGAGTACAATCAGAGGAACCATAAAAAGTCTTCTTGATAGGTTGGGCTCTGTGCTTTGTGTTCTTCTTCTCAACCTTCCCTCAGTTGCCAGAGCAGGGGATATGAATCCAGACTTGCCAATGCAGCAACAAGGCAGGATTGTCCGCCCGCTCGCTGGGAACAACCCCAACCTTTGTTGCATGAACTCCACTCTGTTTGCATTTTCTCTTACGTTGCATATGAAGATTAGGGCTAAGGAGGAGGCTTAGAGAGACAGTTGAGAGGGGCACACTGAGAGCTGGAATGTGGCTGCTCTTCTGGAAGAGCATTAGGACTGAAAATTAAAAAGAAAAGAGAAAAAGTGCTTAAAATACAAGGCAAACTTTTTTACATGCATGTAAATAGTACAGGGCTGGAAATGGACTTTAAAAGGGTATGAAGCCTCATCTCTAAATCTGTATCTTGAGACAGACAGTATATATGTATAGAAAATCCTTAGTGTGCTCGCATTCAGTGACACCTGAATCCATATGTGGACATCCCACTTGCCAGTTCCTGCACACAAATGCTGTTTGCATGCTCTGATGACAAACACTTTGTGAAGAAAAGAATGCATGTGCGAAATGGGGGAGCAAATCTGAAAGACAAGATGCAGGTGCCATTTTTATGTGAGTATTAAAGATTTTCTATGTGCAGCTGATCCGTTGTTCGAAATGAAGGATAATGCCAGGCTGGAAATCAGGTTTCATAACTTTGTGAAAACATGATCTCTTATTGAATTTGACCTATTTACTAGTACATTTGCACAAATACATTGTAACATTTTCCATCAGGAAACACAAGCATGACATATTTTGTAATTAACAGTCCCAAAGGGAGGGGATTTTTTAATGTTTAGTTTACTTCTGGGTTTTGCTGGAATTCTCTTCATTCTGTCATATACTTCCGTCATTTGAGTGGTTTTTCATGTACAATTTGTCTGAAAACAGTATTCACCAATAAGTCTCTAACTGTACACTTGTAGCATCCACTGTCATATATTCAGAGAGGTCTGAACCAGTTCTCAGCAAGCTCAGTGGGGCTGGAGTAGCAGCAAAGATAAGGGGCAGCTGCCACAAACACACCTGACTTCTTGGTGCAGAGTTCCAAGGTAGGAAAACAAGACATGAAAACAAAATGCAAGTAAATGTAGTTCACAAAGAGAAGAAAAATACCACAAAACCCAGATTTTTTTCATGTGTCTAGGAAGCGGTTTTTTCCTCAATGCTTCAAATGTTCTATAGTCTTGAAGTTATTCCAAGCTCAACAGTGTGATGTATGATAAAGCACAATCATTGATGTCTCTGTCTTCAAGAGAATTTGCCTTTTCTGTTTTCTTTCTTTAGAAACCATGCTTATATATATTATCTCTGCAGCACAGACTACTGCAGTATTGGCTGTAGGAATGCAATTAGTCTACTGCTGGAAATGAATCAATTTGAAATGCCAGAGGTATTTGAAAATCTGGCACTGGAAATGCCAGTGGTACTGAAAATGTCTTCAGTTCCACATATAGCATTTACTTAAGGAAACAAAGAAATGAAAATGTGTTTGTCTGAAGACAGAAAGAAGTGTGTGCCACCACCACTAAGCAAGCTGACAGCAATGTCCACATTTTCAAATTAGAGAAGACTAGGAGGGTATGACCACAAATCCATGGGTATTACAATTCAGCAGGAGCTACAGTCTTTGCACCTCTGAGCTTCTTTGAAGATGACAGAGTTGCATCTCTTAACTTAGATTCTGTTTCACATTAATGCTCCTGAAGATAGGTTTCCTGATTGCAAAATGGCAGGTGAGAGCATGTTATAGAAGCTGAGGACCTCACAAGCTTTGTTTAGTGCTCAACTGTCTGACTAGTTCGGTCTCAAAGTGTAAGTGTGTAGTGTTAGGGTCTAAGATGCCTCAGTTTATAGAATGATTTAGTTTAATGCTAAGCACATAGGCGTAAATATTTAATCTAAAATAGTTTCCTGAAGCTTAGTAATTGGTTAGTAATTGGACTTGTTTAATCAAATACTCTTAGAAGACATCAAACCTGTCTTCTCTAAGTAATTCTTTCCGTGATTATAACTACCCTTTTCTTCTGCCACATGCAGATGGAGATACGGCATCTAAATAGAGATCTGATTGAGATCTTTGCCTACTCCACACAGACAAGTGTGTCAGGAGTGGCTGCAGATGGACCCAAACAGTCTGTGTTTACTCTCAAACTTTTCTACTTATTAAGAGCCAGCTCCTGGCTTTGGCACCTCCTAAGTTTCAAAGAAAGGCTTAGGAGAAGTAGTAGTCTTAACTCCTTCAGAGATAAAAGTGAATTACAACTCGAACATCACATTTGGGGAACACAAACAAGAAGGTTGTCATGTGGTCCTACAAAGACAGCCTTACTTGCTGTCCCAATTCTGTTCTTAACAGGACCCCTGTAATTGCCAGTAAGGAACAGAAACTCGACACACATTCCTTGCTCGTTAGCAGGAGTATTTGTCTTTTGGGGCTTTCTTCCCAGCTTTAGAAATAAGCAATAAAAGATGGGTTTGCTCCAAGGGAGAGGACTGGTGAGGAAATGGCCATAGTTACAAACACTTATGTACAGCAATGGCCTGAAAGAGGACCTCTTTGAGACACAAGATCCTCATCTACACAAATATACACAACCATAATTATGGCATCACCATTTGTACAAAGTCTGTACAAATGACTGTAAATACTGGAATACAAATTATACTGGGCTATGCTCAGATTAGCAATTTTTAGCACTGTGCTTAGAGTTACACTTATTTTCTCTTCAGGGCAATTCGGCGTTGCTTATTTTGAAATACAAGCAAAGAAGAAATAGAAAACTTGGTTTCACTGTCTACTTTTTAACCAATAATAAGTATTAGGGATATTAGAAAGTGAAAAAAATTACAAATCTATCAGGCACCTGTAAAGCAACATATATAAGCACATCACTTGCAGTCCGAGCAGATTTAAATCTTTTCCTACAACTACTGTTGTAACATCCTCTCTTCAGAAGCATAACATATCCAGTCCATTAATGCAGATTACTTCAGCAGTATCTAAACTAAAAACACATCAGGTTCAGCAAGTGACACATGGCATTCAGAGTGCTCGTCAGGAGCTCGTGGCAGCAGGGCCTGGAGCTGAGCTATCAGGCACATTGACAGTCGCAGGCAGTAGAGGATGGCAGGAAAGATTAATAACACAATGCAACAGAGAGAAGTGGAAGAACCTGAAGCTGTTAACTATTAACTGAGAATAAGGAAGAACATTGTTACATTTCCCCTACGGGATATGTGCAGCTTTTAAAACATTTGGTTTTAATAGAAATTTTTGTAAACATCTCTTTAAAGCCTGGTATCATTTGGGGATTTCTTCATTCAATTGATGAATAATGTCTGTGTCATTTTTTGTGTTAGTATTATTGTGTGGTTTTAAGCAGTTCCTTTTCTTCCCCTTGGCACTCAAAATGCTAATCATGTAGTTCTAAAATCAAATGGAAAATAGTGTGCAAAGCCCTCCAGTGTTTGTAAGTACATACTCTGTTCTCTGTCTTAAAGATGCCATTCACAAGGAATATTGTCTAGCATGGATTGTAATTGTAAAAAAATCAGCAGAGGAAAATAGAAATATGAACAGACCAGTTATATTTTCAGAATGCAACCATTTTGCATGCAGTGATATTTTACCTTAATTTAATTTCCTATTTTTTATAAATAAAAGTATACTTTCTTATAAAATGTGTAGTATTAATTTAATTTGAAGTGTTAGGGTTTTGGTGAGGGAATTATTTGGTTTTGGGGTTTGAGTTTTGGAGGGGGGGGGGTTCTTTTTATTAATGGATAACTTAGGTCTAGATTTTGGGCCTCATTTGACATGAAACTGTATATAGCTTACCTGGTGAGATTTAGCAAAGCCTATGCACTAGAATCACAATTACTAAAAATTCCACAGTTAGACAAGTCCCACTTAAAAATCAGTACAGATAATGGATGACGGAAAACTCTCTGTGAATCTGCTCATGTTATGGTCAGGCATATTAACTAGTTTGGTCATGATCAGACAGTGCAGGATATGGAAAACATCTGTAAGAATCACAGGTCTGAATAAGCTCTTGGTCAGTCCTGAGTGAAATGCCACTGAGAGGTCACATTACTGCAAGGATTGTGTTGGAGATTGTGCAGGGACTGTCAGAGGATGAGGAAGGGCAGGACAAGCTCCTGCTTTCCTTTTCTGCTGCATTTAGAAAATCTGAACCACAGGAAGTCTAGCTAGTTCTTTAAATGCTCTCAAATTTTAGTCCAGATTTCAATTACATTTTTAAAGAACTCAACAATTTATGCCATTACGTTGACGTGCATTTAAAATCTTGTTATGCTTCCCTGCTTTACAAAGTGGGGCAGCTCTGTGGCTGAGGCAAGCAAGGCAACAGTGTGAACATGTCAAAAATAGTGTGTTGTTTTCACTTCACCTGAAGAATGTCAATCTAGCAGTAAAAACAATAGCCACTTTAAAGTCAATTTTTCAGCTGAGTATACAGTCTGTGTGGGATGACAGATCTGAATGTTTTTTAATATTACCCATATTTTAAATTATTAGAAGGTAAGGCTTGAAGACAATGTGGGTAAGTAGTAAACCAGGCAGGTCATCCATTGTGAGAATAATTTTTAGAATTCCAGAAGCAATTGTCTGTTAACATTTTAAGGGGGATAGTAGTAGAGCACAGTCTCCACAAGGAGAGCAGCTCTGGAAAGAACAGAATAGACTTTAGTTTGTGAAAGGTTAAAATAAAGATTTTCGAGACTAAACTTTCATGTGTACAAAGCACCTAATGATAACCTCAAATTGCTCTAACATCTAAAATACAGCAGACATCACTTTACAGGCATTTTAAATGTAAACTTGTAACTTTTTCCAGTGTGCTGTAACTGCAAATCAATCAGCTAATACCAGCTTCTCAGTAAAATTTTCATATTACCCTTATGCAGTAAGAAAGACGATAATAATTCCACTTTGTAGGCAATAAATGTGTTTAAGGCCCTGTGACTGATGTGTGGTCTGAAAGCTGTACCACACCCCTTCCCCAGTGGGCTTCATGGCAGACTTCCACACACGTGAAGTTTAGTGTAGTACCGTTTGGGAAACAGTTTCATTGTATATTTGGCCAACTTGGTCACTACAGGTCTCAAAATAATGCAACCTATTTCAAATAACAGCATTGGCATAAGGATATATATGAACAGAATGTACCATGAACAAATAAAGAAAATTATTCTAATCTCTTTTTGCTTAGGTTTGGGTTTGTGCCTTGATTAACTCGGCCATCTCAGAAGCATGATTTGGCCGTTGCACCATCTATAAGCAAGGACATCAGGAGTTTACTTACAATATTAAAAACTGACTGTATTGAGCCTGAATTGCCAACTCAGGGAGAACTTTCTTAGAAGTGTCCGCTAAAATCTCACAATTGCTTTTAAAATGCCACTTTACAAAAGGGAAGCCTAAATTAAAAGTCTCCCATTTAAGAAAATTTATCTAGCAACAAAATAAAATCATCATTTTGGCATCACTGAAAAACCGTCTGCATTAAAAGATCAAGTGGGGGCTGTAAGATCCATGTTTGCATTTTTTTTCCATAATTTTACAGGGAAGCAAGTGCATTAACGCCATCATTCATGTTTGTACTGTCACTGCAGAAATTATCACTGTTCCTCTAGCTGTTTAAAAGTTTGCTGTTAGAGAAGTAGTGTAGCAAAGAGCTTTTGTATCAGGAAGAGGAGGGGAGTCACAGGCATGCATGCAGCTGTGTGCAAAGAGAAGAGAGTTAAGAGTTAGTTAAGTTTACCTGACAGTCTGGCAATCTGGCCCCCTGGCTAGTTGTGAGCCGTGTGGCGGTATGGAGGCAGCAGGCTGCTGACAATCTACAAGAAACTGATAAATTAGACATATATACAGAGAGATTACAGAGCAAGGGTTAGTAACGGTAGTACACAGGTTATGCATTTGATGGAGAGATTTAGTGAGGAATGTCTTCTTGCTTCCTTATCTGACAGAAACAACTTTTTCTCTGATAGCAATAACATTGGCTATTGCCTCTTTCTTCTTTTTGAAAGAAGCAGTGGAAACATTTTTGTTTGTTTTCCCTTAGTGTTGGCAAATTTTTGTTTAAATAGACAGCAATAATGGCCTGTATTCAGGGTCTGGGTTTAAACTTTGTACCTCTCATTCTTCAGCTCATGATAAAGTTGTTTTTCTTACATCTAATATAAAAAGCATCAATAAAGCTACTCAAAATTTGTCCAAAAAACTTACATCCATCAAATAACAATTACAGATACAATCTCGTTATAATGTTTGAGAACAAACTTATAAGATCTTTACAACTTCTAAACAGTGTGTATGAGATTGGCTTATATTGCTAGAGAAAAGGGGGAACTTGATAGAGTCAGTTTCACTGTTCTGTATAGATTATTTGATAAATTCTCTGTCAAAGCAGTTTCCGTATTAATCACTTTCAAACCTGTATTCTGGCTTTTAATTTATTAAATAACAGTAAAGCCAAATAATTCTTCATTGCAATTTTTTCACTGTGACCTTCAAAATCTGAAGACAACTTTAAGCTCAATAATATTTGTGGGGCTTCATGAAAATAATTGAACAAGACAACCTTGCTTTCTAGCTCACTAGTTTCTACCAAGATATCCGTATCTCAAGATTTGGTTGTATTTCCTTGCAGCAGTCTGGCCTTTCATTCCACTGTCTGTATGATTCAGATTGTCAGACAACAGAGTTATCATGGTCCTTTCGAACATTAAAACCTGTGGGTGAAATTCTGATCATACAAAAACCTACTAGAAATTACTTTTGCAGACCTATCATCCTTTCTGACTGCTTCAACCTGATTCTTAACTTGACTCTTTAGTGGAATGGAGTTACTTTCCTCTGAACCTTGAAAATGAGACAAGGGAACTTCATGTACTTGGAAAAAAATTGGTTTTGTTGTTTTTTTTTGATTGGTTGCTGCTTCAAACGCCAACACCAGTAATCGTTTCTCACTACAGTGTAGACGTTTCCCAAAACCCTCTTCTATTCTTTGTCTCAATCAACATCCAAATAACTTGCTGTCAAGAGTCTTGAGATGACACCAGGTACCATGCAGAGTAACACACCTTCCTAGTAACACCGAGCACTGCATCCACTATCATAACATTTCCCTTTCATATGAGCCCAGAGTGCTGCTCCTAGTTCTTGTGAAGATCTGTGCTGACCTCCAGTGGGTGGAAGCAAGTGCACCCAAATCAATGTTTTCTTCCTGCTTCAGCAAAGAGGTGAGGGGTTTCGACTTATTTTCCAGTACACGGGTATTCACATCCAAAAAATAAGTGCACAGATAGTGCTGGCACCATTGTGTCTGGAAGCAGAATTAGAATGAGAAAAGAGACTCTGCCAATTCCCAAATTGTCACTGTAGTCCTCAGGACATCTTTTAGCAGAGGAGCGCAAGAGTTAGCAATGCATTTGAGTCATGAATAGAAGGGTCCGTCATTTCACCACAAAGCTCAATTAAAGCAAGAGGTGACGGCACAACAGACAGACCAGGGTAATTGCAGGCAAAAAAACGACTGCAAAAAAAAATTTTTTAAATTGACATCTACAAAAACTAGTTTGCAGAAATCCAAAGCAAAAGTCATCCCTGACAGCTTATATAAGGTCGTCAGTGAGACAAGGAATACAGAACAGAATACTGTGTGTTGGGAAGGTGTGGATACGTTTTATAAATATGGAAGAAATTTTTCTGACAGGCTTTTCCACAACACAAATGCCTGACTTATGATCCTAGTCTAATATCTCAGACATGGTGGAAATATCTTATGTTGCATCTGCATCTGCTACATTTGGCAGAATGCACGAATTGAGAACCAGATTCTGCCAGCATCACGCAAGCTGGATAATGACTGTTTTGGTGTGAGCAGACTCCCCTGACTTCCTACGAGAAAACAATTCTAGCTGGCATCAACAGCACCCATGCAATCTGGCTCACATTCACATCAGGACCAAATCTAGTGATCCATGTGTCTTAAGATGACTGAATCGTACTCCTACATCCTCCAGGAGTGAAGTTTTTGAGGATTATGCCAGGAAAGAGCTAAGCAGAATGAATATAGCTTACATAGACACATTTCAAATTCAAAGGAGCTTCTTATCTACTTATGTCCAAGTAGCTGTGCCAGAGCTAACTTTATTCCAGCTATATTTAATCCTTTTAAGTATTTTGGAGGGTTTATAATGCTATTCTCTAATGTGATGACAATCATAAAATGACTTCTTTCTACTAAGGAACTCCTGCCTGTATCAAGTAAATGTTTGTTTCTTTCTGAAATACTCTGCTGTATATCGAAAGTTTCAATGATGTCTTTACTAGTATCACATTTCATAAAGACAAGGTAGAAAAGACATACTTTCTATTATTAGAAAAATAAAAATTAATTTTAAAATTACATTAGAAGAAGACTGTTCCCTGTACTTTCCAAATCTCAAGGATTCTCAGGCAGGCTACAGAGTGAAAAGACAGTTTGTCATTTAGGTAGAGGATACTTGGGAAACAGACATAGATTACACTTTTTGGTGTGTCTTCTGAGACTACCACCAACTAAATGATTAATGAAGTTATTAAAACAGGCTAACTTATTTCTCCATCATCTTCACTTGCTGAGGAAATACACCACTTGGGTGCAGGGGGTGGGCTGGCTGATCTCTTAAGAGTCCTTTTATGATTCTATGAACCTATAACAAAAAAATTAATTTTAGTGATGATTTCAACCACAGAGCTATTGTAGGTAGAAATTCATATGCCAGTTTTCACTGACTTCAGCAGGACTTGAGTCTGCAGAGTTCTGTGGCAGTATTAGGCAACACTCACCACTGGTTCTCTTGGAGCTTTGAGGCTTGGCTTGAGCCATACATTAGTCCTATTTTGATTTTCCAGTTCTTAACATTTTAGGCATTTGCTGGCAGTGGTGGTCAAAAGGGCTCAGACATTTCCTCTCTCATAGCTTAGCCCTGCTGATTTTCCTTCGGTATCTAATGCCTAGCCCTAATCAGGCTAATCAGCTCCTGCAGTAAGAGCATTAAAAAAAAACATGCTCAGAGAAATTACATCTGCTACATGAGCACCGAATGTGCTGCTGTAAATTATCTGCTGAGAGCAAATCTCACCCACCCCCATAAAAAGTATTTTCCTGTGCTTCCCTTTGGCTCAGCCACAAAATTAACGTTTCCCTTGTGTCACAAGGTGTGCTCCACCCTTCAGTCTGTGAACTGGGCGACTCTGACTAAAACAGGTCTGCTTTAGTGGGTTATTAGTGTCTGAGAGACGGGCATGCCTTCTGTTGACATCAGCAATGTCCCCAGTGAAAAACCTACAGGTAAGCATTTTCAGTCCCACCTGCTCAGGACCCACACACTGCAATAGAACATTTCAGCACATTTTGACACTCAGTAAATTAATAATCTCTACACAGTGCTGTCAAAGACTAAGACTAGTTGGAATCCCAAGATAAGCATAACATACTTTAAAAAACGTTTGGTTCATCAATAAATGAAAAGCATTCTTTCCCCCCTTTTATCTGAAAGGATAAAGCTGGGCATTTCTGATATGAAAACACTGAGAAAAATCTGTTCTAGATAAATAAAAAGTTGCCAAAAAATGCTTATGACAAAATATGAGATAGAGGTTTTTTTCACTCTGTTAAAACAAGCCCTGCCTAGCATCCCATGGACCACTTCAGGCCAACAGAAATTACTTCTTTCCTGGTTAAAATTTTCTAGCTATTTTGCTTCGTGTTACACTACCCAGTGCCAATTGAACTTGCTCCATCAAGTTTGAGGAATTTGACAACATGACTATGAAGTTGTTGCTGATAATTTACTTGTAAAGGGGTTTCCATTAATATGGTAATTAATTATTTTCTTCCCTGAGATGTCAAGCTAATGGGAAAAAACGAGTGGTTAATATCATGAGTTGAAAGGAATGGTCAAAGAACAAATCTGTAGTCTTCTAAGTGTGCAGAGGCAGAAGCAGAGCAAGGCCTACAAAGACAATAAATCAATCCTCTCTGCTCAAAATAAGGAAAAAGAAAAATTTCAAAATCAAAAGACAAATGTGAGATATCGAGGAAGAACGGGACATTAAAACACTTGCCCTCCTTGCTTAGATTTGTGGAGATACTTTCAAGAGGCAATCTGACAGGATGAGTAAAGTCCCCAAACTGTTTATATTCAGGGCTGATGAGGACATAATTATACAATTATTTGACTAGCTGGTTTCACTTATAATTCATCTCCATTTTTCTATTGGATGCCAAAAAAACTTTGACCTTCCTCAAGGCCAAGAGGAACTTTAAGAGGTAATGGTTATCACAAAGAACAGCTGGTGAGCAGGCAGCTGTAGCTTAGCTTCGGAAAAAGCCATGAACAATGGTACAGGTCAAAGATTAGAAGAGTCTCTCCCTTCTCCTATTTCCAGGGACACTTTTGGTCTGGAAATAACACAATTACCTCTGCCCTACAGACAGCCCCAACTGATCAGTTTGTCAGATGCAAAATGGGCACAGCTTCACATTTCTGCAGGCTGTCTCTGGGAGAGAACAGTCATAGGGATTCCATGTGGAGCCTGGCTGGCCGAACTAACACCAGCTTGCTCAGAGGAGGATTGACTAAGCTTGTCTTGGCCTGGGAGCAAAACAAGCAGCACAGGAGGCCTGAGCCACTGTACCACTCCAGTGAGAGTCAGCCCTGAACTGGCATAGCTCCACATCGGCAGGTTAATAAAGTTCACCAAATGGAAGTTAGCTCCCGCACATTTTCCAGCACCCAGATTATCTAGGATTTCCCACTGTCTAAGTTTTACTTCTGTTCTCATTAAACTCACTAATGGAATTGACTGGAGATACATAAATGTATCAACAAAGTGTCAGTTTTGGCTTTCTTCACAGTAAAGCTGATCCAGTATGAAATTCCTGTGTCGAGTCCTGCAAGTACCCGAGTGACTCACTTCTTAAGCCTGCTATTCAGAGAAACTTGGTGTCTTAGATTACTTTCGATTGGAGAAGTTTCAATAACAATTTATTCTTCCACGAGTTATTTCTTATTCTTCTCAAAAACTATTTGAAGTGTAAGAGATGTGAACATGCTGCTGAACTCCCATTATCTACCAATATCTATATATTGACCTAATGGGCAATAGACCAGCAGTAGGATCCATCTAAAATCCTCATCTCCTGTCATCTCCCCATGTCCATTCTTTTTCTTGCAAATGATTCCCAGGAATATCCCACTGTTCCTACATTCCCAAGTTCCTAATGCAGGCCCTTCTTCTGCTCCTCCTCCTCTCAGCTCTTTACCTTTAGGGTAAGGTCAGACAGAGTTAACATAACATTTCTGTTAAATACTTCTCAAGAGTAAGAGCAGGTAGGAAATTTAATTTCTAATTTCTAATGTCATTTAGAAAAACGCTATCTGTCTTGATAATTTCCACAAATCAATTCATCATCACTAACAACTTCATGCACTACCTGGCACGTAACGTGGACAGCATGGTTTAGTAGGTCACTGATTTAGCTGGTGAGTTGGACTAGATGATCCTTGTGGGTCCCTTCCACCTCGTAGTATTCTCTGATTCTGTGATACAGTCGTTTTCCAGAACACATGGGTTTCTTGGCTATGTTTGAGTGAGTTCTTCCATCTATACAACAGCTACACTATTAATTACTCCTGAATTTCCTTATTCTGTGTGACTTCATTTCTGCTTTTTTTCAAACCCGAATTATCCCAGATCTAGAGAGCTGCTCCCCCATATGCCTAGGTATTTCAGTGGCAGTGTGTCTGCTAGCTCAAAGTACAGTGCTAAAGCTCTATCTCAGCCTTGCTCCTTCCAGTAGCTCATATTAAGAATTATTTTTTAAAAAGAAATGATATCTTGTCATTAACAAAATCAATGAAATATATTTTTCTGCAGTTACAGACTAAGAGCGTTAAGAAATTTGTCAGCTCCGTAGACTTTTTCACACTTTCCATATCGTGATGTGCTTATGTTATTTCTCAGATGGTTTCTGTGAATGCTTTAAATAATTCCTCATTAAATCTACTGAGAAGCTAATTAATGGGTTAGTAGAATAGCAGAAATGGAAATGGTAGAAGCTGAAAAATATACATGTATCTTCAGTTCCTTTCTTTTACATACAGTTCACAAAAAGCACATTAAAAAATAGCTGTTGATTCGCAAAATACTTAGTAAAAGACATACACATTTTAAACATTTGAAATGAGGAAAGAAACATCTTGAAAGAACATAAATCATCACTCTTCAATCCTGTTATTTACCATAGAAATAAATCAAGGATACACTTCAAATGGTCACAAAATCATCCAGACCAAAAATACTTGCACTATTTTATGGCTAAAGAAGGGCCTGGTCCAAAATTCGAAGTCAGTGGGAATGGTACCTTTAGTAGGCTTTGGAAGAGGCAACACAAATTACAATTGTAAGGTTCCATCCCCAAAAGGGAGATCTTACAATCAAAATGCTAGTCTTGATTAAAGAGTTGCTGGTGAGCTTACTCTGTACACCACAACATCCTAAGGAACTGATCTATTAGAGAGCTAAAATATAAGCATGTCTAATTTAAATAGAGACTCATTTCAGCTTTGCCTATTTTATGAGGCAAGAAGTCCAATATTGACTATTCCTGTGTATTTGATTGCAAAAATCAATAAGTCATGAAACCACATTAAACCTTGTCAGAAAATAGGATAAAGATAGATGACTTTTGTTGCCAACATTGACAGGACACGTCAATCTCTGTTTTGGTTAATTGATAGGACTGGATTCCAAAGGCCAAAATTTTCATAGAAAGCAAGAAATATCTGGTAACATGCCTTAAAGATTTGATGTGTCACCTGAATACCTGTTTAGTTAGAAACAAACAGAAGTTTGCTACGTAATATTTTACTGCAGAACTTCAATGAATGATGCTAATAGTAACAATTTCATCCAGCAATGATGTCATAGCTGAGATACAGAGAGAAAAATGTCAACAGCTTTTTAATGAGAATATACAACAGTAAGGCATGGAATTTCACTGCAATCTTTTTTTTTTTTCTTAATTTTTATCAAACAGATTGAAACTTGTATTAAAAATAGGTTTTATTTCAGAATTGCTTTGTACATACAGTGAAAATACCTAAACAGAAACTAAATCAAACTTGTAGAACTGCAGTGAATTCATGCCATAATAGCTAAATTATATAGAAATAGATGAAGTATATTGATCAGCATGAAATGTATGGGTTTGGTCTCATCAGTGAAAACTGGAAAGCTAAATGCAAGATAGGAAAAGCACAGAGTGAAAAGGTTCTGTTCACAGTGGCACCAAGAGGTAAAAGTACATTTAGCCAGCTGACTCCTTCAGTTACAGCCAGCTAATGTCTTTGGGAAGGATACTGTTCTTCAAATTCAAAATGGCCTCCACAAGGAACACGTACCATGCTTCAAATGGGATAAATATTCAATGCTCATTAAGCTTAGTTAAATGAGCATATCAGATGTAGGTTATGACCCTGGAAGCAGGAAGATATATACATATATCTGTATATATGCACTACTACTGCTTGTTAAACAATGAACACATATATACACAAATATGGCATGTTTACAAAACCCACAGAAAATAGGACAATGCAGAACAAAAAATAAACACAGACAATAAGTAAATAATGACTGAATTATTTTTTTGTGAAGAGCATCATATTCAAGTTTAAAAACCCCGATTTTTAAAAAATCCTACAAAAGCCATAAAAAATCCATTTCCCATGAAGAGCAGAAACAGATTAGACCAATATTGCACAAGTCTTATAACAGCCAGTAGCCTGCCTGACTGCACAAGCTCAGAGACATCTTGCAGGTACAGCATCACCCTCAACACAAGCACATTCTCAGTAGATAAAACCACACCATACTCATAGCCAAGGACTCAGAAGAATCATTCAGGGATCTCTAATGAAGAAAAGGGCAATTTGCACTCAGATTGCAAATGGGAGTTGTCAGAATAAAGTTGTGGAGGTTTGTTTTTTTTTAAATAATAGTTCTGAAGAACTTTCATGCTTTGAATTGCTTGAATGAAGCAAATTAAACTTTTCTGAGTGAACAATTAGAGCAGACTAGCCTGACTGATCAAATATTTTATGGTTGCATATCTTATTTAGTAGTGGTGCTTCAAATAACTACCTATCCTACTTTTCAGGAATAAACTGTTCCATCTAACACACAGAAAAATCCATTCAGTATAGAATTATTTGACATAAAAGCAGCATAGAAAGAAGTATCTAGATCCTACCCATGTTGATTTTCCTCTTCATTAATTTACACAATTCCTTCATAAAGGCCAAGTGAGAAATGTTTAAAACTCTTCACTGGGTGACCTAAACAATTATAAAGATCTACAAAGCACCCTCCTGAAAAAAATTAATTCTGAGCTGTTAGTGTTCCTCAAAGGATTTCTTCCACAACCATGTTTAAACAGTTGTGCTTTCCTCTGTGTTCAGATTTCTAACTGTCCTGCTGTTACAAAATTGAGAAGTGCCTGAAAAAGCAAAATTGAGGTACTGAAGTAAAGCCTATAGCAGCGAGGCTTTAGAAATCTCTAGGAGCTTTCTGACATTGGTACTTAAGCTCAAAAGCAAAGGTGGAAAACAAACCACAAAAAGTGTGCACAGCTAAAGACCTCAAACATAAACCCTTTTCAACACACAATGAAAGAAGACATAAATCTGCTATAAAAAATTTGTTCCCTCTACCTTTCCAGTGCTGTAAGGTACACAGGCAAACCCTTTGGACAGTCTCCACTGTGCTGAGTGGTGCCAGTCGGAACCTCCCTGGTCATTTTCCCAACCCCTTCATCCAAAAAGGGAGGGTAGGACAACTTAATTTCTTATCAAGGGCTTCTACTCTTCTACTAACATTCTTTTTGAAGATGCTTTTCTGTATCTTCACACTGCTACTTCGCACAACAAGGTGAAGTAGCAGGAAGGAGGAGCCAAACCCAACAATCTTACCCCACAAACTAAGTTCCACTTTAACATTATTTTAAGAAAAGTACAGAAGAAGGAACATGAGCTTCTGATTACACAGAGCGTAGCCTTTTACAAAATATTTCCAAAAGTCAAATCCTAAAAATTATACTTTTTAAAAGCTCAAAATCCAGAAAGAAAAAAATTAAAATAGCATCAGAGTGTATTCTTCATCCTGTGAATCAGGAGAAGTTACTCAACACTTCACATGGCCTATCAAAAGCTCTCACCTCCCTACAATACTAAGGGCAACCCTAATCAGAAGACCCTCTTCTCCTTGTTGTGTTAAATGGTGTTTGTGCTACATCAAATATGTAGATCAATGCATTCCCAGGTTTCTCCCCTATTCATGTGTTAAACCACTTCCAGTGTAAAGGGCAATTAGCAAAGACAACTGAAAAGCAATTCTTCTCCAGTTCTTAGGACATCAACATTTGGTGATTGAGATTTTTCATTTCCCTTTTCCTTGTTATCTTTAAAAAAATGCTTTCTACCTACAGATGCTGTAAATTAGCTCTTAGTGACAGTCTACAGGAATTTCCTTAGTAACAGAGTTTTTATATATTAAGTTAAATTTTATTGTAAGAATGCAAACCAACAAAAAAGAGCCAGTTACTAATACAGTATCCTATTGTGATATATATTTGATTTGCCTGTAAGCACAGAGCTACAGCAAAAAATAATCCTAGATTATTTTTATAGTAAGAGTATCTACTCTGTAGTTTTAATCATGTATAATAGGTGGTGAGCTTAGTGCTTGAGCAGTTAATATATTATATGTGGCATTCCTTGTGCTGTTTTTATCTTGCACACTAGCCTTGTCTTGTTAGAACTAAATGCCAGGCTGTAAATCACTCTTGAAAGACACCTGAAAAGCAGGTATGCTTTCAGAAACAGGCAACTCCACAACATTACATCACTTTGCAACGGTTTTTATGTTTGGAAGATTTTAGAAGAGCCATTTTATGAAATGGTCCTGTAACAATGAAGAACAATAAAATCTAACCATTACAAAACAAAATCTTGGTTTCAGAGTAAACTAGCACAGTTCTACTGGAACTTGCAGGCCTGGCTGATGTCAACTCAGCATCTGAACTCAGCTGGGCTTGGAATTTGAGAGAAATGTATGACATTTTAAGGCTACTTTCCTTTTTCTATTTTAATAAAATAAAATACATGACCATACAAAATGCTCTAAAAGATGAAGGATTGATCATTATGATCCTATGATCCAAATTCCTTCAAAATACAATACACACTACTTTTTCCAGTTTTGTCCTGTGTGGGATAACCCTAAACAATAGGGAAAACAACCATCTACCACAGTTTGTTTGAGTAGCACTCCAACAAAGGAGACTCTCAGGCAGTTTGTTGTTGACTCTGTTTAAGAGAGAACACTGAAGTCATTCATTATTGTCCATTTCATAAGCCTGTTGGGAAACCTTCTTCTTCAGGTGCATCTTCTACACAAGGATTTTGATTTAATTTTAAGCTAAAATAACAGAATATTCAACTTTTAGAGTTTCCATACTAAACTATCTGACAGAGGAAAGAGTGAGTTTGAGGTAGACTTGTTCTTTCCTTGAAGTCTTGTGGAATATTCCTTCAAATATTCCACATTTGGGACTGTGGTATATTAAGAGGCATCTAGTGACTTTGTATTCAAGGAGTTTGAATACAACACCAAAAGAAAGGTCGTTTTTCACAGTGTTACACACTGTTGACCTCAGCATTAGGTTTTCTATATGCCCTGACATTATGAAAACGAACACAAACACATGCAAAGGTGGGCTAGAATTGTGCTAGGCACACACTGGCTGCTTCTGTCTGTAAGAAGAATAAAGACTTGAAAGTGTAAAAATACATGTTAGCAGAACAGAAGCCAAAAAGAAAGACAGGAAAACTAAATGCTTACCATTTCCTAAGAGAAATGAAACATGATACTTTGGAAAAGGACTGAGGGGTATTTTTAGCCCCAGTGGGCAGTTAAAAGCTATTAGTTCAGTTAGAAAGCCCAGATCAAGTCATGCTGTCACAGCTTGATGTCAGAGAGACATGTATGCTGATTTAAAGGTGACAGCAACCAAATGGAAATTGAGCAGAAAATAATCCCTTTCTTGAGAGGTCTTCAATTCAGTTGGTCCTCCTCTGCAGAAGGCAGCAAAAAGTAGTCCAGCTTTTCCTTTACCAAGGAGCCAGCAGTACTCAAAGCTGGGGCCAGAGCATGGCAAAGGCAGCCTCTTCTGCCAAGCACCAAGTCCAGAAGAAGGTGCAAAAGAAAGACAAGCACAGCTTGTCTCCCTTGTCTCCCTTGCATAGGGCAGGGCAGCCTGCCTTATTTCTCCCTCTACCAATTTCCGTTCTTTTGGTCCTTGGTCAAATGCATTCCCAGATACAAACCTCACACTTTCCACAACACTGGGAGTTAACACAAGGGCAGAGAAGCCCTCGCATCATACAGATGAAATATTCATGTGAACAAAAGAGTTCACAAATTTAATAGGAAAAGAACTCCAAACCTGTTTCCATTTAAGGTATGTTTGATTCATTCTTACTCCACTCCTGAGGACTCATTCTCAAGCCAAGCTACACTTTGCTCCACAGTGTTTGGGTTTGGACGCTGACCTTTTGCACCCTCTCTGATGAAGAAGCAGGTGTGGGTTGCTACATTTCTTCCTGGCTTGCTTGACTGCACAAATCATCTGAGAACAGAAACTCTTCCTGATACAAAGCTTCTAAATGCTCTCTATAAAGGCAGCAGAGTAACATTCTTCACTGGTCCTTACTTGCAGGAAAAAGATAATTTGACAGATGGAAAAAACATCCTGCTTGGTGCATCATTCCTTTGATCTGTTAACAATAGCAAGAAGTCTTCCAGAAACGGATAAAAGCAATGCTGAAAAATTCCCTACCTAATCTTCAACCTGATTCTAACATGGACACTGAAAACACTAGAATCTGAGTGCTCAGAAAAATTTCAGGTTCGAACTCATCTGTCTCACAGGCTAGACTAAGGCCATGTGATGGTATAAAATTCCACCAAATGCATTCAGAAAGCTGGGACTGTTTAGATTCATAAGGACAACTGCAACATAGATCAGTAATATTGTCTCAAGACCCTTATACTCTGAATATGTAGAGATGTACCTAAAGTGACAAGTAAGACTCCAGACAAACTTAATTTTCTAGACAATTCTACTTTTCAGGCTGCTTCATTGTTTGGCGTCTCTTACTAGAAAAAAAAGACTGTGTCAGTGTTTCTCAGTTTTCGTCCATGCATCCACGATGTTCCACGAGATATCAGGAGACAGCTCCTTGATTTATTTACTCAACACTCCTAAGGAAAATGTCTTGTTTAGACTCTCTGCAGTTTTATACTTTTCCTCTGAGTGGGTGTTACCTGCATATTTCAAAGGCACCTGTGATATTGATGGCACTAGGTGAGAAATATAAATAACATACTATAGGGTATTGCTCAGCTTTCCAGAATAAACGTTTACTTGAACAGAAACCACTTTAGTGGGTTTAGCTTTTATATTTTCTACTTACATTTTTCTGTTTAACAAATTTCAAAACAAAGGATGAAAAAAATTACCACCAGCCTGGACTGTGCACATTTAAAGGCTACAGGTTCTGCTCAAACACCGAAGAAAAGCAGCTATTAGCCTGTCAGGTGAAGGAAGATGCCTCAACCTTTGAAATGGCATTTCAGTTTGCATTTCCTTTTCCTTGTTTGAAGTAGATATTACGTTTTGGCAGGAAATTAAGAGCAAAAGCTTCCTTGCAGAGATAAACTTCATGATTCAATTTATATAAACTAAGCCTTCTGTGAGTTTAACATTACCCTTTAGAAAAACCTGACTGAACGCTCCAGGGTGAGCAGAAGACAGATGCTGTGTAGGCTCCTGCACCCTGCCAGTCACTCCCTTGCTGGTCCTCACATGTCTGACTCCTCTGTCCTGTTGGGTTTGTGTCTTCCAGGGGGATTGCCAACACAACACCAGGCTAAGCTCCACCCAGGCAAAGAATGCAGCCTCTGTGGATGCCAGTGAGACTGCACCCACCTATACCACAGCAGGACTTTCTGCATCTGAAACCAGTTTGGGCCACTGCCAGCACAATGTCATCTCCTGCCACAGGTGACACAGGAGGAGACATTTTGCTTTTCAGGTGTCAAGAACGTGCCCAAATTAGATTGCAGTGCTGGGAGGGTCCCCTGCTCTGATAACCACTCAGCACCACATGCATCCAAGGAAAAAATGTTTACCTGGTATGGCCACGGTTAACCTTTTTTCCTTGCTGAGACGGTGCCCATGGATGAATTCACTCATGGAAGGGGGGCCCCTCAGAAGATATTCTGTGGAGGCGGGATGAGGGGGGGCTCTTAATAATTTCTGGAGGTAGGTCCCTGAAGTCCTGGGATGGCTCTGATCACAAAGGGAAGGTGAGAATAGTCTTGCAGGAGGTCCAAGAAAAATACATATGGAAACAAAAGAGTTTTACTTTAATTACCTTTCAAAGCCTTGTGAATGACAACATCAAGTTAACTTGCTTAACGGGTAAAAACCAACTAGTGTTGCCAGCCCATGTCATTTCCAGAGCAGGACACTGCCTGCGTTGGAAATTCTCATTCACATTAGGGAAGGAGGAGATGAGAATGAGCTCTCTCAGCATTCTGGAGTCAACATCTACAAGCTTCTCTTGGTTTTGCATTAAGGTTAGAGCACACAAGAAAATGGAATGATTACCTTGGACCTCTTTAACAGAGAGCCCACACCTACAGAGCTTTGGCAGGGCAGTAATAATTCACTGCTTGAACAGCAAAATATTTGCATTAGGTTATGAATGGCAGCCATTCCCCTTCAAAAGGTTGCTTCCTCCCATGTAGAAAAATTGATCTGAGTGAACACATCCATATTCTTTTCGAATTGATAAAGAACAAGTGAGCACCAGAGCTTAACAAAGAAATGCAGTTTCTTTTGTGTTAAGCACTGAAATTCTCACAGAGTACAATCCTTTCTTTATTTCAGATGCTCATGATGGAAAACCTTAAGGAAAACTTAAGGAAAACTTGTTAAAGAAAATACATTCACACTTAGTATTAAAGACATACAAGATGCACTGAGACACTGACAGAATATAGTTCAGAACACTGCATTAAAGAGGAGGAAATAACAGTGAGTAGGTGGATTGATACCACATATTGCCAGGCTTTGAATTTCATATTCACATCCTCCCCACCTCCTTCTCCCCAAAGTACAAAACCAAAAAACAAAAATAAAAAAAGAATCATTATGTTTACAAATCAGTGAATGAATTTAATGAAAGTCTGTCTACTGCACTGTACTGTAAAGATCGCTGCATGCATACCTTTTCCTCTGAGTGCCACTGCTGACCAGTAAGTTTGGTTGCTGTGGGCCCTGACTATGCAGGAGGAAAGTGTCTATGCTTGGCACGGTGGCTGATGCCTCCTCACTTACTTTAGGGCTGCCGATCTTGCTCTTTCCAAGCTTGCCTTTGCTGCGTCGGGACTGCTCATGGTCGAACTCTAAATCCTCCAGCCGCTGGGTAAGGGCAAGTTTTTGCTGGATAGCCATGCGCAACAGAGAGTTTAGGGTCTTCTTCTCATCCTCCGCAGCTGCCAGCTGCCTCTGCATCTCATCCAGCTGCGTGACATACTCATCACACCTGGGGAAACAAACAAGGCAGAAATCTAGGGCAACAGTCCAAGAGCCCACTCTACCAGTGAGCACATTCCTGGGCTCCAGTTACAGAGGCAGAGTCATATTCAAGCTTTTGCTGACCCTAATCCTGGAAGCAGACAGCGTGAATTCTTCTGTTCTCACTTCGAATAAATTTGGTCTTGGCAGGAGAACCTGTATCTATATTGACAGCATAGTCTATTACAATGTAATATGCTTCTAATGCAGATAATAAGCAATTGGAAGTCATGATTGGGATTATCTTCAGGTGAGAGCACAAATAACAATTTTGGGTGGTAGTTCTGATAGTAAGTCACAATGGATAAGAATGTCTACTAAACAGATAAGACTATTTTTCATAAGCAGTAACATCCACTTAAAGAAAACACTACAAAAGAAGGCTGTGAGTAGTATGAACATTTGACACGTCAGATTTTGTGTAAAGAGAAGCCCTCGGTTATTTGCCTGGAAGTAAGTTCACATTTATTGTTGAATATCTTGGAGGTGTGCTCAGTTGTTCATTACTAAGGTCACCTAGTAATTTTTAGCCACCTATTTTTTCTGCATGATAAACTCTCTTCATTTGCTTTTGATCTCTGAGAACTAGAACCACCTTTCTTATGATTTTGTTAATATTTAAGACCAAATTCAGTGAGTTCTGCTTTATGCAATAATTCCTAAAGTTAAGAGGAAGAGGAAGGCATTTCAGGATGGTCTTAAGTCACTTTTTGAAGTGAAATAGCTTCGGTTTGTTAACAACAGACCATATAATCAGTAAGAACCAGCAGCAATAAACGTATACCAGCAGTGAGATGATTCAGAGATAGCAATACTGTCTAACTATTGGATATTTGTGGCAACATCTAAGGATTTTTCATGTTAAATGATGCAGCTTTTGCCAAATCTCCTTCCCACATGATCTGTATAAATCCAAGTAGCTCTGCTGTGTAATTGCAACTGTGTAATGGATGAGGATGTAACTTTATCAGTCCCACAGAAAAGAGCATAAAAAATTACTTCAGTTTTGCTTATCAAAATACGTGATGCAATAAACTTGAATTATTAGAAACTGAAGGACGGAACTGATTTATCTGAAACATTAATCTTCCCTTTGGGAAACAGAAACAAAGTATACTTGAAAATTTGTAGTTATTCTTCATGTGCAAACACTTACATATATATATATATATCGCATTCTCCTTTCGAATAATTCAGGCACTGGAAGCAAAATTACTTAGACACAGTTTCATCTACAATTTGAGTATTATATTATCTTTCTTTCATAGGACCTTAATAACCATGACTTTAGCTACTCAAGCCTTGATGTAGAGAGATATTTATGAAATGCTGGTTGGCTTAAAGGCAACTTGCACACCTATTTCTGCTCCAAGCTATGAGTTCCATTGAAGTTTAAGCTAGTTTCCTTGCCAGAGATAGTAGAGTGAAATCAGCATTCTGTAGATTATAGTAATTTCTATTTCAATTTATTTGACTTTAATGTCTGTATTATCAGTTTTAAAGACTCATTCTTGCAACCAGATGGATTCTCTATCAATGTTTTATTCTCTCTTGCTTTCCTCTTTGTCTAGGAGATATATTTCTTTTTTTTTCCAAATACGTTTTTTTTTTTTAAATTTTAAAAAATAACACCTGCAGCAAAACCTGTAGCACACTGCCACAAGAGGAATGAATTGCATTGCTTTAATATGCCAATAAGTCCATTTTGGTTTTGGAAAAAGGCCTTTCCCTAAGGCCTTAGAAAGTGTTTTTTGTATTTGTACATCTGATTTGTAAAACAGCACAATTGAACAGTTAAGAAACATAAGTGCCATGAAGGTGGATATCACTAAAATAAACTTAGATTAACCTGCTTTTCGTTGCCGGCTATGAACTATGAGAAATCTAGATATACTAGATGCTGTTAGCTGCTCTCAATCAATAAATTAATTTTCCAACCATTCTAATTAATTATATATCCTTCCTAGAAGTCTCCCCACAACATCAACCCCACATTTCTGGCAGTTCACTGCAGTGTTTGAGTGGTTTCAGTCATCTGACCTCCACTGCGACTTGAAGTTTCCTATTATTTTTCACAAACACATGGTCCATTGTCTCTGGGTTTTGCTGCTCAAGTGTTTCTTTTTTTTTCTTTTTGGAGAAACAGTGTTCATAAAGGTTAAACCTAAATCAGTCAAGTAAAGGCAATAATTAACTTTAGAAACTGCTGAATTAACAGTCTCAGATTTCCTTGAAGTTTTCAGCAGTGAAGGTTATTCTGTGTAGTGGGAGGTAACTACTGCCTGCAGCCACAGCATTTCCCTTCACTGAAATGTTCCCAGTTATGTGCAAGTAAGTATTTCCAATTAAAACAGAAAAAAGCATTAGACACATCCATATTGCCTTTCGTCCACACATTTGACAAACATTCATGAAGTCTCACACGATACTGAGAAAGAAAAAGGTTAAGAGCTCCTCCGAGAGACGACTTCTGGCAGCACACAGACCACTGTGGAGCAAGCAGGACTCCAGGATGCCCCAGGGCTTTGAACGGGTCTTTCAGAATTACTGAAGTAGTAATAAATAAAAAAAAAATAGGTTATGTCCTTCTAAGTCAGAGATCTTTCCCAATTTCTCCCTTGCCCCAGGACAGGTGTAAGCTGCAAGCGACTACTAAATAAACAGCACTGCTATTTTGCCGTCTGATGGTCTACTTATTGCCAAAGTAAATGTAAAGATTTCATATATTTCTCACTTCTCTAATCTCAGAAAGGAAGCAGACAGATATATAAGCTCACTTATTTTGTATGAACTGATCCAAGAAGCTTATATAGGATTTCAAGGGATTTCTAGTTCCATCTCTCTCTCTTGTCTAGGAACATAAACCAAATAGCAAATCAGGCTTATGCGTAATTTAGGTAACATAAATTACAGCAGAGCTTGAGTTAAAACCCGGTGACAGTGACAGGTCCCTGCTCTAGGCATGTAATTCTTTTCCACTCGTTAATGTTTTCTTGTCCTCAGCACTTGTCCAATCTTTCTAGTCCATCCCTTCAGCACACTTTTCCCTTTAAATATTAATTGTAAGGAAATATCTTGACGGATGAAGAATAAAATCCATACTTGCAGTGTCAGGACTACGGCAATATCACAAGTAATACTTCCTGCTCTCTCCTTTTAAGTATCTCTAGGCTGAGAAAGCAAGCATGTGTAGGGAATGGGTAAAATTAGCTTCCTGAATCCCTTTAGGTTCCTGCTTTAAAAGTAGTTCCTTGTCTCTTTCAGCATGGGACTTCTCTTCCCTTCCCCTCACAGGGCAATACCTACTCTGGACAACTAATGTTTTAAAGAATTTATTATTAATTTTTCATTTTTCCTCTGAGTTTCTCCGGTTGACACTCCCACAGCTCCCATCCTCGTCAGCAACTCAGGGTTAGAGTGAGAGGAAACAACAAGAGGGGCAAGAAAGGCTCTCACCATTTTCTCTGGTCTAGGAATACCAGAAGCAGCCCAGGACAGCTTTAGCAGCAGGCTAAAGGTAAGAGCTGCAAATCTGATGAGCAGCACAGGGCCCTGGCATCAAACAGCAACTTCCACTCTGCTTTGCTAACCCCTCCTATTCCACAGAAGAGGTTTTATACATTGTTACTTTATTTTTCTAAGAGCCGTGTTCAGGGAAAAGGGAGACTTAACTCTTTTGCGGTCATATTCTTGACAGGTCTGAGGCAAATAAATTCCAGAAGGGGATCACAAGCTAATGAAGCTATAGAGATCAGAATCTCAGATTTTTGGATTAGAGAGAAAAAAGCGGTCCCAGAAGGAAAAAGAGCAAAAGCAGAGGTACAAGCAGAACAGAAAGGCTTTTGTGAGGAAGAACTAAAGAAAACTTAAGTAGTGGAAGGATGAGCAAGTGTCAGGGAAATACACAGAAAAGGAGGGCTCCTGCTTTCAGCATAGGGGAGGTTTGGACAAAAGTCTTGTCTTTGCTGTTCAGACATAAACCAGATGCGCTGTGCTCTCCTTGTAATGTACTATAACATTTATCCAGTGCATTTGAGGAAGAAACCGTAGAGTGCAGTGCTAGAATGAACAGAAAAGGATGATTTATGAAAGAGAAAGGATATCGTTCTATTAAACAGTATATGCCATCATTTTCAGATCTATAATACAACTCTGCTATAAGAGCGATGATCTCCCTATGACACAAATTCAGAAGTAAGTACCATGTGATGCACTGTAACCATGGAAACCACTGTTTTATTCAACTAAAGACTAAACAATTGCTGTTTTATTCTGAAGGTTGCTACTGCATCTAATGTTACTGCACGAAAATCTTACAATCTTGTATTTTCAAAGAGATCCCTCTAATTCAAAAGACTTCTCGAGTATATCAGCTCTCTGTCATTTAAACAAATGCTCTTCTAAATGGACTATTTGGAATGAGTCAATGATTTGAACATTTAGGAAGATTGATTTAATTATAAAGGCCATTAAACTCCATACTAAGGAAGGAAAATGAATATTTTACAACAGAAAAATCTATAAGACTATATTGATGTGCAAGACCTTGTAGTGAATAATTTTTATAACTGTGCTCAGAAAACACTTGGCAAAACCTATGACCACAAGGTCAGGGATACATTCCATAGGCCAATGACTAAACACTGAGTGTTTAATCACTACTGCACAGAGTTTACCAAGACCAGTAGATGCTTCAGGTGAGGTTTATCTCTACTAACATTAAACATTTATAAAGTGAAAATCTGTAACTCAGCAAGTCACCCAGACTTCCTTTGTAGCTCACAGAAGAGAAACAGAAGCTTAACTGATCCCTTCACACAAGATATCCAGAAAAGGTGCCTAGGCCAATTGCATCATTTAAGCCTAATTCTCATGTTGGAAATGCTGCTGTCTCACATCAGCTTTAGCATATGTCTTAAACCCATGTAAGTCTGCACTCAGGATTCCCAAACAAGGTAAGGAGCATTCAGTACACCAACAGTCTAACATTCCCTTTAATTAACTTCTAAATCTTTGCAAACTGCTTTTACCTCATAGATTGATGATTTATGCTCCGTGCAAGACACTTGTTTGCTTTATGCTCATGATGCCACTCCCCTGCTCCGGAGTTAGCTGCCTTCCAGGGAGTCTTAGAGAGTTAGTACATTCATGTGTCTCCTAGAGTAGTAAGCTTGCAAGTAAAGGTCAACACGTACATTTCTAATACACACACACAACTTTCTTTTGTTGAAGAAAATCTTTAGATGCCAATGAAATCAATCAGACTACCTTGGTTCACACCACCTGCTGAGTTGGTTCTTCATTTCCATTATGGCACTACACGAACTCTTCCAACGATGAACCTATGATGAATTTGTACACAGCACCAATGTCACGACATAAAAATGTCCCTTCTCCTTCCTTCCCACCTCTCCCAGCTGCTGTTACCACTGTCATGGAGCAACAAAGGACCTTAGAAGGCTGGAAATGGTGAGACGGCACCTACATAGTGCAGGGAGCACTGGAGAGGTGTTGGCATGAGGCTCAAAGATGTCTTTTTGTTTATGGACTAATGCACAAAACAAGAAATAATGGCACGGGGGGGAGGAGGAGAAAGTCTTAATATAAAGAATAATTTCCTTAGGGTACTCATTTGCTTGTGTCAATTAAGAATTTCTTAATGAAAATGTTGGGTTTTTTAAAAAAAATTAGTTTTAGGTAACCTTTTGAAAAATGGCTAAGATAAGAAAACTTAGTCTTAAGATGCACCAAGGGAGTTTTAGGTGGGAAATTAGGAAGAATTACTTCACAGAAAGGGTGATTAGATATTGAAATGGGCTGCCTATAGAGGCAGTGGAGTCACCGACCCTGGAGGTGTTCAAGGAAAGACTGGATGTGCCACAGGGTGGTGTTGGACCATAGGTTGGACTCGATGATCTCTGAGGTCTTTTCCAACCTAAATGATTCTGTGTAAAACCAAATGCTCTTCTGAAGAAGGTGTGAGAGAAGGAAAGATGAAAGATGATTAATTACCGTCCTGCCAGGAGGAACTATGTTACAGAAGATAAGTGAAACTCATTCTGTGAAGGAGAAGATAATAAATTGAATATCACAGTAGGAGAAAGTAAGAATTCATGCTAGAGTGGGAAATTACAGTGGCCTTACAATTATTAGCACTGGATTACAGCATAGGCTGGTTGATGAAATAGATTTTACTAGTGGTAAGTAATAAATCTCATTGTCATGAAAACGTGGGATTTTGAAGATCATCATTAACCAAAAAATAGCTTTACATGACAGAATCACTATGTACTTCTAAATGGGAAAATCAGCCATATAAATCTAGTATTTGATTTCCACTTTAAAAAGCCCTATAAATGTAAATATACTGGAGGCATATATTGGCACTTTTAACACTTCACTCAAGGTTGCATTGACATTGCTATTCTCCAGCTTTATTTTCCAAGACACACATCTCAATAGCACTTGAAAGCTTGCAAGTTTTGCACAGTGTGCATTCTAGGACTCAATCCCCTTCATCCAGCAAACATGTGACCTTGCAGAAAATAATTGCAGTCTCCATCTAAGCACTCAACCTACACAATGGAGTCTGTCCTCACTAGCACACGCATCCAGACAGTGACACCATTTCCCTTACCTGGTCGCAAACATTGCTCTCAAGGATGAGAAAGTTGCTGCATCTTCCTTCAAAGCCTTTAATTCATTCCGTAGTTTGGTCATGGTCTCAGTCACCATTGCTTTTTCATTTTCGTATTTATTTTTCAAATTGGCTAGTGCCACTTCAGCTGTCTGAAAACACAAACAAGGATATACACTTATGAGACAGATATCTGATAACAGCTGCCATGTCTGATTTTGGTTTTGATGTCCTTCATTCACACAGTGAAAGAGGTTAGACATGATCTTCATTGTACTGCACCCTTAAATGTCTTCTTCTAAGTCGTACTCCATGAAATCAGGAAAGGGAGAGAGCAGCTGAAAGGGTGACGTTCATTTCAATGCACTGGCAACAACTCAGCACCTGAAGTGTTTCTGCAAAACTGGGGAGTTGTATGTTGAGGATTCAGGCAAGCCAGGAAGTTACTATAGGAGCTGCTACCATGCTGTTTGAGCTGCAACAAAAAACAAGGTGTGTCTCCTGGTCACTTTGCAAACAGGACCCAGGGCACACGAGATTCAGCCTCTGCATCCCAGTTGTGAACCAACACGTTTCAGCCTGAAGCCTCCTGTCACCTGAGAGTGGGCATGGGGATGGCCAGGACCTGACAGCGTGCCTTTATGTCTGAGTACTGACAATGCTTACTTCTGTGCAAATCAGCATTATTTTGGCAGTTTTAACTGCTACAAAAAAAAAAAAANATGTAATAGGAAACTAAGGATTTGTATTTGTCCTCTTCCGAAATTTTTGTTGCTCCCTTCTTTTTTTTTTCAATTTCATCCATTAAATTTCTTTAATTTAATATCATACTGCTTTTAATAGTTACATTTGTTTTATCTTTGCAAGAGTTGAACTTTCTGCTTTACCTATAAATTTGGTACCATCCTGAAGTTATTCAAAACACACAGTTTTACAGAGGCATTATACCTACTGCTGCTTTGAGACATTTAAAATTATTGCCTTTGAATGAGATGAATAAAAATTTACTTCCTTTCACATTTACTCAGAGGGGGTTATGGTTGTTTTTTCCCTTTGTTTAGTTCATAATAAGTTGCAGCATTTCACATCAGCAATCAATTTCGCCTGTTGATCTTGTGGGTTCTTGAGCCACCACCAGGGGATAGAAGTGCAGGAGAACATTAGTTTAAAGCAACCAGCATGGGTACAGGACAAAAGATGATAATGACCAAACAGTTGGAAATCTATTTTAAACACAGTTTTCTGAAACTCAATACATTTCCCACTAACAGCGTCTCTTAACAAAAGGACATATTAGAATCTCCTACTAGAATACAAGTTTAGTCATTTGTGCCTAGGGAAATAGCACAGCTAGAAAAGGCACTGTTAAAATACTGATTTTTTAAATTGTATACTAACCAATAATACCTTCTCTATTTCCTCTTAATTTACATTAGGAGAATAGATTTTAAAAAGTCACTAGCACTAATCATCTGTCATTTTAAATGGATGCATTTTTCCAATCCAAATTTGAAATCATCAGCAATACATGTTAAAAATATCAACCACTTAGGGATATGTATATTCAAATCAATTCAGCTTTTTTCAACCTTGCTGGTGCATGCTTTGGTACAATATAGGATCGTAGATACCATCCTATGCCTTGGCAGGACAAAGCAGAAATCATTGGTTGTTCTTTCTGTTTTCAGTCATGACCAAAAATGTACACTTGTAAATGAACATAGAGAAGGAGGATTAACTCTGTTTATGAAATCTAATTTTTTGAATGGAAACCCAGGAAATAGTGCATCAGAGGACAAATTCTTATTTAACAGATATGATTAAATCAGATTTGTTTGAGAATGCTCAGGTCACTAATGAGGCAGAAGTGATGCATGAGAGCACAGGTGGACTCTATGGCTCAAACTGAGTTCTGTTTTGCCCCTAAGGCAGGGATTCAGATGTCTTTGCTTTGTAAAAGAAATACAGCTCCATATCCCTTAACCTATCATACCACATTTTCAAACATGATTCATGTAAAGATTTATTTTTCTTTTAGGAATGAAAATGAGCTACAGATACGTGTAACGTAATGCTAGTCATTTGTTGTGGGGGGTTGAGGGGGGGATGTTAAATTATTTCAGCAATGGGATTACAAATTTCATGTAAACCCTGTGATTTACACATCACTGAAACTGTGCCCACAATGATCAGGCAGATCATGATCCCTACATTTTAGTCCGGATGTCAGGGTAAGTTAAATCAACATGTAACACCATAGGATGAAAAATAACTTAGAAATATAATTTACTTAGTGACTAAAAGTAACAGAGGAAGAACTGTGTCAAATCTTCAAACTTTTTTTTCCTTCCGATTAAAGTTGACCATAAAACAACATACAGAAAACAAAGAACAAATTTCAAATCCTATGGGAAATGTCTCATGGCTGTGCACCAGGCAAGCTTTTGAACACAGCCCAGTGCAGGCCATCAAGGATCTCCCTTCTGCAAGTCTCCTAAGTGAGACTCCTCCAAACAAATGGGCACAAGTGGTCTGATAGGGAAGCAAATTAATCTAACAAAAAATGTGGGTTTAATAGAGAGTGAGAGGAAGAAGGGGACACAAGCTGAGGAAGCTTCTGTTGGAAACTTGCAGCCAGGGACACTTGAGCAGTTGCTTCAGTGTAAGGCTGGTACACTGAGGAAATTCTTGTAAGAGCCAGAGGGTGCAGATGCTCAGGTCACCCACAGCTCATCATTTTGGGACCTGGATGCTGACTGAAGCCAATTGCTGTCAGACTCCCTAGCTCCAAGGCTGCCATTTTACAGTGAGGCTAAATCAATCTGTATCGGCTAGCTGCCACCAAAGAAGCATTACCCAGCCTTTCCTCATCCCTACCCTTTGCATACCCGGTGGTTTTCTTCTGTGCTTACTGTGAGGCAGTTTGGGGAGCCTGAAGATGCAGAAAACTTACCTGAATCACCCTGAAGCCAGAATGTGTAATGGGGAGTGAGGCTGAGGGCAGAAGAGGAACTCAGCCTCCATCTTTCAGAAACATCTATGTGTCTGGTCACCTCAGCTGTACTGTTAGACTGTGCCAGACTAACAGGCACAAAATGAACTGAAGCCATAGCTTCATGTTACTCTTCCTCTAGCTCCAGTTCTTGTTGAAATTATTTGTATTTCCCCCCTCCTCTCAGCCAGTCCCCAAAATTGTATCCATTGGGCCATATTTGTATGGTTATGTCTGAAATCACCTCTGTAGGATAATCTAGATTTAGATAATGCATTCAGAGAGTGCTCTGAGAGGAAGGATAGGGCAAACTAAAGCCTGCAAGTCCAAGTAGGGCATGCCACAAAGAATCAAATACCCAGAACATGGCTTTGTATTTAACAGCTCTTCCTGAAGCATTTGTTTCTGAGCTGTGGTTAAGGGCAAAATTGTATTAGAAAAATGAGAGAACATTGTTCCACCTAAAAATGCAATCTCCGAACAACACACAAGGAATTGGAGAGCACAAAAAAAAAGATTAAAACTCTGGAAAAAAAGGATGAACACTCTTCAATGAAGTAAATAATGCAATAAGACAGCAGAGGTGGACAAATGACTACCCAGCCTCTCAGTGAGCTGTCTGCAGACACAGGATTAATGGGTCACAGAGCATGTAGTGCTTGCTGCGCAGAAGTCGTCACTTGGAATTGACAGCAAGGCTGGGAGGGAGCAGAGAGCTCCAACGCCTGGACGCCAGCAGGTGAAACTCTAGCGAGGAAAAGAGAGCTGGGCATGCAGAGCTCAACCCCATCCTTTGTCCCCAAAACCCAGACGCAGTGCTGTATAGGCTGAGGTGAGCACACACCTGAGCCCCAGGACCTCAACCACTGCCAGAGCTAACAGCACCTTTTTTCATTCCTTCCTCCTTATCCTTATGGAAGAGATGTTTGCCCAAACTCAGCTGCCTAAAGGTTCACAGATTCACAGGTTATTCTGAGTTGGAAGGGACCCACAGGATCATCTAGTCCAACTCCCAAGTGAACGTCCACCCAGGGATCAGACCCACAAGCGTGGAACCATGGGCACCATGCTCCATCCATCCAAGCCTCCCACCACCTAGACCATGTCGCTGAGCTCCTCACGTCTTTTCTTAAACACCTCCAGGTTGCAACCTTCATCTTGAAATCTATGAACAAATCTGATTTTTTAAGATGGCTTGGTATCCTATTTACTTTACATGAGCAGTGTGAGAAGCAGACCAACTAAAAAAATTGTTGCTGAATGAATATTAATCCTACAGTAGTAAGTGCCTTTTTTTCTTTTTCCCACACAAGAAAGCACAAAACTAGCCTGTAATTTTAGTGCAGAAATCATATGTGGTACCAGGTCTTTTCATCCAGTCTTACTTTGTACTGTATTCTGTCTATATAATATCAGGTCATTTACTGATAGACAAGGATCTGCATGTCTGGGGTTATCAAGTTATTTTTTTCTGAAAGACTTCTATGAGTATCTCAGATATGTGAGCTGGAGACACCCGAATTCCTGCTCATGTACACGTGAAAGTCTTGCTGACTCAACTACTTCTCATCAGACTATTACCTATGAGAACAACAGATCATTTTTCAGGTTATTAAATTCCCTTCATATGCAGCTTTGTTTTCTGATTGCTATTAGAAATCGAAATCAAACCCATTATTGAACTGGTCCTAAAAGGTATTGCATCATTAATTTGATATTACTTTCTCATTTATGCTACTTGTTAATGTTTGCTCCACCAAACTGGTACTGACATGGTAATTATGGCTATGAGCAAATGGACACATAAATCAAGACAAGGTAAGCAAGCAAGCCAGCAAGATCTATGTGCCTTTCTTTCTTGAGTAATTGATTTAATAATCCATTTATACAGTCTTAGGTTTGCAGCTTCTTAGAGCAAACACTGCTCTTTTTTTCATGTCTCAGAGCTGTGTCCTAACACTAAAATGCTTATTTGAGAATATTACTGATAGTCACTAGATAGTACCTGTGCTTCTCTAGCTAAGCGTGGTTTTTCACTACTTAAGTACAGTCCAAAATATCAGACCCGTGGACCTGAATGGTGAGATACTCTAGGAAGGTCTTGCCATTTTTACAGTACATTTGATTGTGTTTATTCTCCTTTCACATATTATTTCAACTAAATAAGCTTTGCCTAAAGTGTCTCTGTCTGGAGTGCTAACAAATACAGGTGTTTTGTAATAGTATTGCTACAGAGCAAAACCAGGTGAGATGTGGCCCCTTTTGAGGCTGAGGATGGGCCAAGTAATCTCTTTGGAAGGACTTCCTGCGGCTCTCCCTGCTACCTTTGGCTCCAGTGTCTTACCTTGCTGTGTAAGGGATGAAAAGACAATTTCATAGTAATGTCAGCTCCACTGGGGTTCAGGGAAGGTTTTTATTTAAATTAAAAAAAATTTTAAAGCTTTTGTGGTTATGGAGAAAACACTAAAAATTGAACCAGACGTCCTCTGAAAGCTTGTCTAAACTGAAAACTACAAGGGAAAAATATCCCCACCCTTCTTAGGAACTTATTCTTTTGAAGGGAAAGAACTCAAGAGGATGAATCTTATCTTCTGCTTTTTTGAACATGAGAAGTACTCTGGGTCCTGGAATATACCCATCAGTTGAGGCTGGCACATTAAAAAAAAAAAAAAAATCACTCTCCCCACTCTCAATTTCTCCTTTCTTTTATATTATTACATCTTTTAACTTGAAAGTTTGAGGAAGTTGACGAGTTTTGCACAAACATAATACAAGTATCTGTATCCAGTTGTACAATTACCTATATCTATGATGTTATCCAATAAATAAAAGTTTAGTTAATAGCAGCCCCTTTGTCAGCAAATCTATCTTTCCCATTTCAGTGAGCACGCCTCAGGATAATGTAATATTTCTGAACAGCAATAAAAGAGTGAGGCTGAGCTAGATTTTCTGGTAGTAGCAAAAAATAAATGATAGCTCTATGCTAATGGAAAAAATCTTTAATGTGGGATCACAGAATCTAAACCCATACGCATCAATTCCATCTTAATTACATTTTAATTACATGGAAACCCCGCAAATAATCGCTCAGAGCTATTATTGCTTAGCTAGAGATGGCATTTAATTACTTGAGTTAATATTTAACACATGTTGTATCAGAGAGGGGAAAATGGTAGGAAACAGTCAATGTATGTTGAAATATTGATGCAATTTAAAAGTACCCTAGGAATGCAGTTACAGATCCAAGAATTAATTAAACTTGAAATTGTAACTTCAGAATAATTGACTATTGAGAATTTTAACACTGAAGTCCCATCACTCTCATCACCTGTATGTCAAGCTGTTAACAAGGACTCATGCCCCCATGTGGTGATTACTGCACTGTTTTTAAATGAGAAAAGGCCCAGGCTACTTGGAACAATGGCACTGCCACTGCAGCCTCTTGCCTTCACATGAGAGAAGCAGAAAGCACTTAAAATTAGGAGGGGGGGAGGGAGGGAACAACGGTCTGCCCTTGCCGTGATTGAGTGGGAGGCTAAATAACCTGTGAGTAAAACCTCTCCTCCAGAACACTCCTGGGAGAGTTTGTAAGTGAACTGTATAGACAACAGACTTTTCTGTTTTATTGCCATCTTACCTGCTTGTTGGCTTTCAGCACTGCTCGAAGGGTTGCGATCTGCTCTCGCTTTGTACTCAGGAGTGATTTCAGTTTCAGTATCTCTTCCATTAAGGCCTCCTTGTCTTTATCGATCATGGGTGCCAGCTCCCGAGCTGCAGCCCGCTGGCGTGACAGCTGCAGCGACCGGTCAACAGCCTTCTGCAGGTGCTTGATTTGGTCCCTTATTATGGCATTGAGGTTGTAGATGTTCATGGGCTCTTTGCGGATGTCACTGGTATCAGAGACAGGGGACGAAGGAGGGGCTGTGATGACAGGAGAGATGGTAGGTGTTTTTGTTGGGCTCTGATCCTTGCTAGGCTCTGTGGCCTCTTTAGTCACCTGTTCGGTCGGGGTCCTGGCTTCTACGGGTGATGCCACCCCCCGTCTGGCGAGTCGTGGAGAAAGGAGACCTCGAGGGTCGTCTGGTCCTTTCAGGCTTCCACTGCGGGTGACTCTGCTTTGCCTGTAATAGTCCAACATGACCCTGTTTGGTGTCTCATTGTTGCACAGGCAGACATGATGGTAGAGCTGAGCCAGCTCCTCACTAAATGTCACCAACTCATCCTGGGCAGTGTTGAGGGTATTATGGTTTTCGTTTGCTATGCTTGTCATCCTTTGTAACTCCTTTTCCATGTGGACCATTTTTTCCTGGCTCTCCTTAGTCGACTTCTCCAGGCTTGTCACCTGCTCATCGTATGTCTGGATTCTGCTCTCATACTTGGCCTTCTCTTCAGTGTAGTTTTCCACGTACTTATTGTATTTCTCCTTTAAGGCTTTGATTTCTGCTTTAAGGTCTATCACCTCAGTAACAGCTACTTTGTATTTACACTCTAGGATCTCTAAGCCATTGATGTCCACTTCATAGTCATGTGCTTCCTCTCCAGTGTCTCGGCCCTTCTCGCAGTCAAGCTCAGCTTTCAGCTCCTTGTTGCTCTGCAGTCCCCTCATGGCGTTGACATGCTCTGTGAGCCTGTGAACTCGCTCGTGTTGCTCTGTCAGAGCTCCCTTGGTGTGCTCCAGCTGCGTCTGAGACTCCTGAAGGTTGGCCAGGAGAATAGCCTTCTCTCGCTCCACCTGCAACAGAGTTAAAGTAAGAAACCCAAGATCTCATCCTACCCATGCTGAACACCAAACTCTGCAATCACATTTATTTCTTCGACTCCTACAATGCGTATGAAAGTTCAGGGGTTTTGAGAAATTTTTAAACCATAAAACTAAGTCTAGAGAGGGCTGTGTAACTCTCAGAGGTTTGGGAAGTACCAGACTCTGTTACAATTTGCAATATCAGTAGGACATAATTTTACATGTTGCCCACTGAAGAATTACTAAGCACTGAGTGTCTCATCAGCTGGAGTGATGATATGGGATTCATTAGGACATATGTTCCCTGAACACAGGCACTGCATCACTGTCAATTATAAACCATTCCCCTGGTACATAAACATTTCTCAATGGAGTTTGAATTTGCATTTCCCATTAACAGTCTCTAACAATGCTTCAAAACACTCATTTATATCCTTGAACTGTTGCAAACTTTCATTAAGGCAAATATAGTAAACAAATACCTGTGTGCATTTCCACAGATTAAATAACCCACTCTGTGGAAATGGAACACAGATTTTGAGACTGAGCACACGTAACTCCCAGGATTCCCCATCCTCAGCATTTACTGTAAGTGAAATACCTGTTTAAAGTCAAGCCAGGAAAAGCAGGACCTGTAGTATATAACTAACAGCCTACTGGTTCTGACCTAGTAAGCACTTCTGAATATCCACAGAGAAATGTGGGTGTTGAACAACAAAAGAGGTCTTGGAGGACATTTCCAGAAATTTTAATGCACAGCAATCTTGAGGCAAATGAACAAGACAGAAGTTTGATCTGCTCAAGCATTTGCTACTCATGATAACACCCCTGAAAGACTCCTATTTTGAGTACTAAGTGCAATGCTCCAACTTTTTCATGTGCCTTTTTCCTGTTTTGAATTGTGAATTGGGAAGCAGAGGAAGGCATATGGATATACAGCCCTTCTTGCTTTCATGGCTTTTGCAATAGGACCCTGAGGCTACGAGGTTTACTGCTCTTTCGTTCCCCTGGTTGCAGTATCTCAGCCCACTGTTAACACACGCAGTGAAAATTACATTCTTCATGTTACCTTTATGAGTGGTGGAATTACTAATTTTGAGAATGCAGTGTTCAGTTCTGAAAAAAAAAATTTAAAAAACTCCTTTCCTTCCCTAACAGTAGTATTTGGAAGACAGTCAAATCAGCTACCATGAATCCTAGTAAAGGAAAAGTGTTTCAGAAACTGAGAGGGTATTAATGCTATTTAAAAAAAATATTCCAAACAGTGCTTCTGATTCCTATTTTCTCATAACTAGGCTTCTGAGAACTGGCTGCTGTTCAGAAGTACTAAGACCTTAAAGCATATGGTGATCCCTTGGTTTTACAGACAGGCTTTCAAAACATGGCCTTCATTAGAATATGAATCAATTGCAGGCAGAAACTGCATGGATAAAAACAGAAGCCATGTTAAAAACATCTAAAAAAAAAATCAGCCTAGTTTTCTTAAGACTCAAGAATTAAGTCTTAATTCTTAAGACTTAAGAATTATAAAACCAGGGCCAAACCTCATCATTATTTTATGATACAGGAAGAGTCTAACTCCTTAGATATAAGATGTTCCATTTTTGGCACTACATAGTCTGTGCAGAAGCAGACAGACAAGAACCGCAAGTATTTTGATACCCTTCTCCATTTGTTGTTTCCCTGTCACTATCCTAGTGTTCCTGCCACCCTTGTTGCTCACCCACCATGTCAGTCCACTCTTCTTGAGGAAATCCAAGAGGGAAAATTTCCCTTTTGCCAAGCTCATCTTCTTTAAAAGTGACCACTTCCTACAGATCTCTTGGTCAGATCTGCTCTGGGGAGCCTCACAGATTAACTCAGCAGAAATCTCTTCACTAGTTTTCCTGTTTTTTTTTTCCATCGAGCTGCCTGCAGGTTTCAGTGTCAGTTACATTACTCTCATCAAATAATGAAGATATTTATTCCTTCAGGTTGATAAGGCCATACACATGCACAAAAAATCTGTCTTGGCTAATTTAAAGGACTGCCTCACCTATAGTCAGAAATTGTGTAGATAATAAAGAACCACATGTAACACAAGAAAAGCATTATGCTTAATAAAGTGCATGAGTCCATTGTGGGTATGTTCACACCAAAGTAGGTAATTAACTATAGATTGCGCTAGTGTAAAAATAAATACAGAGCTTACAGGCAGAGAGCCTTTCCTTTGAGATAACTGGTTGTTAAAGCAGCACAGTGCTTCAGTGGCCGCTTAAATTAATGAGACAGAATTGATCCTGCAGGATTACTGATCTCAGCTGTCATACTCTATCATGAAGAAAAACTGTAACTGAGCTAATTTGGATCCTGATGATAATTTCTCTACCGGGCATAAATGTGTTCTGGAAACATATTACTTTCAAATAGAAAGGATTCTTTCCAGAGAAAACACGCACATTTTAAAACCTGTATATCAACTCAGAGACTAGGCAAAAGGAAATACATAGATGTACTAAATTTTATTCATTCTGGCCCAGTAATAGAAGCTAATCTGCTTCTGTTTAAAATTTTATACCCATGCTGCTGCTTCCAAGGGAAAAAACTCCAAAGCTCCAGCTCAGCCCTGAGCACACCTTTTGCATATTAATGATTCTGCTGTTCCCAAGTATGGTAGTGATATCTCTTGTTCTAGACAATACTATACTCTTCTTTCCACCACAGTAAACTTATGGGAATTGCAGTTATTTCTCAGTCCAGTTGGTGGGAGGGGTTTTTTTGACATTGAAATTAGTAGCTGCACTAAGGATTTTTATCATCTTAAAATGAAAATAAAAGCAATTCAAAAGTAGCTGTACCTATTTTGCAATGCATCCTTCCCTTCAAAGATTTCAGTTTGAGGTGATTTCCTTCCACATTTGCTCTATAGTTTGCAATTATGCAAACCAATTTNACTACGTAGTTGAGTACGCCACACCCATAGCCACACCCCCTCCCCTAATAAGGTTTGGAGGATGGCTCTGAGACCGAGGCTCATTTCAGATGTCTGGCTGTGTTCTGCTGGGGCGGGAGGTGAGCGGTGACTGAAGGAGTCCCCGCCCCGCAGCTTGTCCCGGCGGCTTGTGAACGGTGGGGCTGGCAGCCAATCAGACTGATGTCACAGTAGGTTCTGCGCGCACACCGAGGTTGCACAGCTCGCGGAAAAATCACCTGCAAATACTGGATCTCGCAAATACTGGATCACAAATATGCGGGGGCTCACTGTAGTTGCAATTAAATCTCTGCTATGGACCGGCACAGCTCATGGAACAGCAGCATCCTAAAGCTGCAGAAGGAATTACATCTGTAATACTAAGTGTTTTAGTGAAGGCTTCTTTATGGGATTGGGGATTTCAAAAGATTTGTCACACGCACTTACAAAATGGCAAATCTGAATTTTGCTTCTCTGAATGGAACCTGCTGTCCTACAGATATAAAAATAGTTCCCAAGAAAGAGTCAAACATGGCTATATTTCTTTTCTTGGTTCTTAAATTTCTGGCTAGTGGCTGTCAGAATCCTTCGTCTTTGTTTAAGAGATGCAAAATAAATAATCTTCTAAGTCAGACAAGCCCAATTATAGTATCTTTCAAGCAGAAGTTTCCTGACTCATGAAGCTCAATATTTAATAAAATCAAGACAAAGCATAAACAAAACAATCTTTTCTCTTTTTTTCATTTCTAAGCAGCTTTCACTCTAAATTTATATTGCATAAACTTCATTATAAATTCTTGTATTTTAAAATGCTTACACTGTATTTTAAAATGCTTAGCCTGGTTTTAAAATGTGAACATTTCAAAGCATTTCTTTTGAAACTGTATTTTCAAAATTTTTAACCTTGTATTTCTGAACCAAATTAGAAGCTGCATATAATGCATATGGGTATGTATTAAAGATATACATATATACGTACTAATACATGCACATTTGCATAGATACACAAAATATACATACTGTGTACATTTTAATACTGGAAAAATTTGACAGAATTTTCCACATAAACAAAATTCTAAATTTCAAGCTTTCCCACCTAAATTATGTATGTTGTACATCAAAGTTATTTGTGCAAAGCACTAGATGTCATCAGTGTTCACCATGTTACAGCTCAGATCAAAACTTCCCACAGTGCATTTGGCAATGAAGTAAATAAAACAATTAACTCTTCAGCAAATAGGACAGAGAACATAGGGATTTACTGTCCTCTAGCAAGCACTGAAAACTGGGTTTGCTCTACTTTATTTCCAAATCCTCTTTTACATTTTAAATAGCAAGGGGTTCACATTTACTCTCTTTAAAAAAGGCACTTTTTAGAAGCCTGAAGCTAGAAAATACTGGATGCTTCCTTGCAAGTGCCAAAACCTTCCAAGCTCTTGTGGCAGACAAGATGTTCAACATCTCAGGCAGCAGGACCCTTTCTCTGTGTGACACTGTACCCCTTCTAAGATGATGTCAACACTGGGGCTGGCAGCTTGAGCTGTTATCTGGCTTGCATCCCAGGCTCCTATGCTGGTTGTGCCTGGGCTGGGCTTGGATGAACAGAGAACAAACACTCCCTGTACAGTCCCCAAGGCACCCCCTGCAGCCTGTGCATCCGCCGGGACTGCCAGCGTGGACAAGGGCTCTCTGTGACATCTCACACGCCACATGCTCTCCGAGTGCACGGCTATTAAGAGGAGCGCTCCTCTCCTTTTGTTCTCTCTTGACAGTACGCCAAATCTTGTTCAAGCTGAATTTAATGGCAAAAACTCCCTCTGACTTGCAAGGGAGCACAATAAAGTCTGTCTGTATTTTAGAGGGGGTTTTTCCAGATAGATTTTCCAGATAGATTCAGTCATATCGAAGACTCTTTTATTTCACTTGCAATTTCAGATGCCAGGGACATCTGCCATTATCAAAGCAGGAAAAAAGGAATCTAACCTTCTGCAACCCCAGCATCTAGGTCCCTTTCTCCTATTTTCACTAAATATCTGCTCAGATCACACTGCCTTTTTTTCAGACAGATACTCTGTTTACTAGGGATACTTCTAGCAAAACCTGGATATGAAGAAACTCCAAAGCAGAAGTCTGAGAGCAGGACATATTTGGTCAAGAACATCACTAGGAATGACTATTGCAAAACCAGCAATGGGGTTCAGAGGATGTGTGTCTAAACATTAAATTCAGCTCTTACCTGCATGAGTTGCTGCTTCAGTTTTTGTATTTCTGATATGTTGAGTTCACTGAAGAGGTCAGAGACAGGGTGCAGAGATTCTCCTTTCCTACTCGTGGGAGTTCGGTAGTCACCGTTGAGTTTCACAAGAGGCCCATGGATGTGTCCATTCATTTTGTCATCATTGTTGGGCTCTCCCCCATCCTCTGAAAACTTCAATCCATCTACTGATATATTAATATGGTTATTATACATACTATCATTGAGGTTGATATACTGAGAGAGTTCCTTCCTCAGATTGTTCTTTTGCTCTCTTTCATTTTTTAAAGTTTCCAGAGCTTCCTCCAGCTGATGCTCAGCAATCTCCTTCAGCCGGATGGCATCTTCTAGCTGGCTATTAAGTAACACTGTCTCCTCCTCAAATCGCTTAATCTCATGCTTTAAGCCTTCATATTCAACCTGAATTAGACAAGACAAAGAACATTCATAATACTAAAACTTGAGTCATGAAAACCTGCCATTCATTAGCCCCATTGAAATAGGTGAAACTACAGTTTGAAATACCAGATGTTGCCTGCAGCTGCAAAGAACTGACTGAACAAAAAAATGCAAGTGGAGCCCACTCTGTTAAATATTCCAGTGCTCACTTTTCCAGCATGTGAGAATCAAGAAATAACACCTCTTTCTGAGTAACTTATGATAAACAAATGTATTTCATGGAAAGAAGTCTGTTTAGTAGCAGATGTCCAGGTAGCCATAGATTGCTGTGGACTGCCATAAGCAATGTTGGTATATCATGGCATGTATACATCTTAGGTTAATATAGCCTGATTTATGATTTGCAAGTATTTTGCAGATGACTTCACATCTAAATTCCTATTAGATGTAAAGTCATTCAGACATAGACACCCTCAAGTATTCAAAAATACAGATACAAGCTATAAAAGTAGTAGAAGAGCCTCAACTCTCTTCTCTGTATTTTACAAGGCTCTCAATTATTTTGGAAGCATTAAAAATTAAAAAGCAATCTATTTGTACAATTAGTTTAAATCCTCAGACTCCTCAAAATCATTAGAGATTTTTAAACTATAAAAAAAGATTAATAAAGAGCTCGTTCAGTCCCCTGTAATCCTTGAAATTCATGTATGGATGTCATTCAGGAGCACGTGGCCACCAACTTCTCCATCCATGTCACCTGAAGCGTGGCCCGGTGACCTGGTGCAGCCTCACCAGCACTGGAGGGACTCACTGTTTTTTTTTACTCTTTCTCATACCGAAGGTTCCCTACCCACAATGAGATGAGGTATTTTATCAAGGTATTTATGGGCATTGTGAACTGAGAGTTCTTTAAAGGCTCCCATGTTTATGCAGACCTAAAGAAACAAAGCCTGGAAAAATCTAGCCTAGCTTGAAACCAGTTGATCAGCAATATCCAGACAGTGCAGTGGATCCCCACTGCAGAATGCTTTCCGCCTTTGCTGTCCTTCCTCATCTTCTTTTTCACTGTTGGAAAACCCCACAGTAATGAAAAGCAGGAACCTTGTTTGTAAAGGTCCGAAAGCCAAACCCAACAAAACTCCCAGTAAAAATGGTTACACTTTGACTTCTTAAATTTCATTCTAATCATGTTACTTATCTACAATTTAATTTATAAATGGAAAAAAATGAGGTGAAATAGTGTAATAGCATGTCAAAAGGGAAAAAGAAATACTGAATTTTCATGCTGTCATAGGAAGTCCCAACATTTCGCAGTTGACGCTTTCAGAATTCAAATACATTACTGTGCATTACTATCCACAATCTTAAGGCATTGTACAGATTTATTTTTTTTACATCCTTGAATTTCTAAGCAAACTAAAATAAGGTTCTGCCAAAAATAAAAATATCTCCCATTCCTACTGGAGCAGAATATTTATCAACCTGACAAAAGTTTTGTATTTGCAAACCTTTGCAAAGCCAACCTTAAAAACCAAAGCACTAATCTTCAAACACCAAAAATGGAAATATATCCAACAACAAAGAAAGTTCCATAGTAATATTGTGGATTTTTAAAGAGAAAATGAAAATCCATTAGAATTTCAAATCTACATTTAGCAACCTGATCTCTTTTCTGACTGGAAGGATAGATGCATTTGAAAAATTATGAAATACAATCAAATAGCTATGCTTATGATTTAAGGACATGAAAAAAAAGAAAGCCAAACCCAACAAAACAACCAACACTTTTTCAATTTTTAATCTGTATGTAAACCAGAAATCCATATTACCTACTATATGGTTACCTTCTCATAGACTCTTGCTTAAAAATCTACCAACATCTCCCAACACAGATAATGACATTTCAGCACCAATACTTACAACATATGGTTTTGTAAATTCAAGTATTAGAATATAAAATACTCTTAAAATTTTATCTTGTAGATCAAAGTTATTTTAGGAATCACAAACACATGTCTATGATGCAAAACGACTGGTTTTTAAAGCTATTAAAAATGTGGCAATGTTCCACAGATTACTGGCATTTTGTTTCAGTAAGAATTAAATGTTATGACAAATACAAACACTTGCAGACAGATTTTATCTGGGGGAAACTAGAACAGTCCACAAAGGAGTCTTTTATTTCCTGATAACGTGAAAATGTCTCTTATGAGGTTGGTGAGGAAACAAATCCGTGCCTCAAAGGGAGAATTTGTTGGCTAGGTAAATAACTCTGACAAAATGATGATCTGCTATAAATTCAGCTGCAGGAGCATGAAAGTCTAGGCATGCTCATAAACAAGGAAAAGATGTACCTGTTTCTATTATCTGTGTATTACTTGAGGCATGGCTCTGTTGTTTTAAATGTTTCAATTGCATTTGAGCTGGAGCAGAAAAGTAGCAGTAAAAGAGAGTTGAAATAGCACTGCTCATTCCTACAGGAATGGGGCAGCTTTGTTCCCAGGCTGCCACTAAAAACTGCAGCAGGGCTGGGCCAGGCAGCAGCTTAGGGCATAAACCAGGGGATGCAGTGCCTCTGTTACCCTCTGTGGGCAGTAAAGAAATGATGCTATGAAATGCAAAGTTATGCTGGTCTGGGCAGTAGCTAAAACACAGAAAGCATTACATCATCCAACTTGGATCCTTAAATATTGATCATGGCAAGTTAACTCTTCTGACACGAGAACAAATCTCTTTCGTTCAGCTTAAAGGACAACTTGGTTCTTGATTGCTTCCTCTGTGGTACCTACAGCCACCAGCAAAGGAAACTGGGCTTTTGTTAGGAGGAGAGAACAGCCCTTACGGCTGCTTATGCCTGGAGGCAATGGGGCCGTTGTTTATGGTGGTTCCGTAACTGCACTGCAGTGAAAATTATCGTGTGCTGGGTTTGTCACCAGCTGCAAATGAAGAAAACAAAAGAGAAACCTAGGAACACTCAGCATCCCTTTTCCTATTTTTGTAGTTTGCTATACTTGGGGGTTAGCGTGGCTGACAAGAGAGCAATGCCTGTACAGGAAACCCAAGGAGTAGGCGGGGGGGAAAAAAAGAGAGAATGAGGAGAGGATTATTTTCTTTCTTCTTCACTTCAGAAGAGGAAACAATGTGCACGAAACCAACCAAGAGGAAATGGAGGGCTGAACTTTGAGCACTGAAGTTCAGTGTACAGGGAAGGAGGACAGGAAAAGCAGGAAGTAAAAAGATCCAATTCTGTCTATTTTTAAAATTCCTCTGCGATTACCTATTTCTGCAATGAAATATTCCACCAGAAATTTTCAAAACTGAGGTAAGGGCTTCCCCATATTTAAAAAATGGCCAGTACCACTGCCTTAGAGAAAGTGATCAGCAAAAACCCAACAAGGAAAAAAAACCAACCCACCCATAAAAAGAAACTTCAATCAAAGTGCTCTGCAGGATCACATTATGGAGACCAGAGAAACCAGTATCATTTTACAGTATAGTGTCTGGAATCTTTTGATGCTTACTTGATTCTGTTTCAGTGTGGACACAAGTTTCTGTAAAGTGATGTTTTCTTCTTCAAGCTCCGTGTAGTCCTGCAGGAGTCTCGCCTCTCGAAACTTGTACTCTCGAATTTCATCTTTCATTCGTATCCTCTGCAGTTCCACCATTTCGTTATTCTGACAAGAGAAAACACAAGTACATCACCAATTCATGCAGAGCCACTTTAATGATGAACAGTGCCTTCAGAAAAGGCCAAGCAAAAGATTAATCCTCAAATATAAATGATTTAACAGAGCATATCAAAATGGCATCATCTATTAATCTGAGGCCAAGCAATAATTTCAGGTGGGTGCTGGCAATGTAGTAATGAGAACAACTGATAAAGAGGCCTGATTAAAACAGTTTCAAGACTAGGTGCTTATTGAAACGGAAATCCTGGAAAAGCTTTAGCATCTCATTAGTTTCATTGCTACACAATACAGCAGAATTTAAATAAAATTACCACCTGTTTTCCACCAAAGGATGCTTTCTGCATTCATACAGAAAAGCAGGGAGTACTGGCATCTGTTCTGTGAAACCATCTGCTATGGAGCAAGGTGCACTCACACACTTGTATCTGCAGGCACTCAAGTGGCACACGGGCAGGCAGACAGCTGGAAAGCACTTGTCAAAAACCTGACAAAAGCATGGCTGTGCTGAGCAGGATTACACCCAACACTCTGAGAACACACAAGGTCACTATTTTATTTTTCCCATTAGCCCATACAGCCCTATGAGAGAGAGAGTAAGGGATCAATTTCACCATAAATTGCTTCCATGAGATTCCAGCTCTGGCTCAGTTGGACATCAACGGTCAGGTCATTCAGGAAACACTGCTAGCACAACCACGATGTAAAATGCACTACAGGAAGATGGAGTTAATACACAGCTGGAAGAAAACAATGACTGATATGGTCTGTTGGCAGGAGCAACCTCCCACCATGCTTTGAAGAGAAGCCTGCATTTGCCTGATAAATAGAAATAGGTGTAATCAGTCACATCTCCCTGCCTGCAAGGGGATCCTGAGCATTGCCACAGCAGCTGGTGGAGAGACCTTATTGATGGGGCAGAGCCCTGTCATTGCTGGCATGACAGAAAGAGTACACCTGGGATGCAGTCAGGAGCCTCTGTAAAATATTCTAGTGGGGAGGGAGGGCAATCAGTGTCCTAATAGCTACCTGAAAAGAAAAAGTCAAATGTTTAAGAAATCATTATTGCAGAAATTTCAGACTGAGAGCTCTAAATCCATCAATCTTCACAATTCACCCCCTGGTACATGAAGGACAAAATCCCGCACTCTGAACTGAAGATAAACAGAACTTTGCTTAGCACCTAGGCTAAATAAATAATTACATACACCTGGAAAAGAACTTTGCAAAGCATTAAAAAGTGTTGATGCAAGGCTTAACAAATGCGCTTCTAAAAATGAAGCCTTTCTGTCAGATAAAACTAAACCCCATCATCTTACTCCAGCAGCAAAAAAGAAAAAATAAACAAAATTTCTGCTTTCTTAACTGACAGCAACCAAAAATATCCTAGTGGCAGAAAAGCTACAGAGCACTAGATAAAACTAGCTTGTGTAAATATTCCTGTATAAAAATCCACTTTAGTACAGTGCTGAGTGTCCCCACCTTTCATGCGGGAGATCACGGCTTTGATTTCCGCCAAGGAGGCGGTGGTAACATTTCAGAGTTGGATTCAATGATCCTTGTGGGTCCTTTCCAACTCAGAGTATTCTGTGATTCATCACTACCTAATAAACCTCTGAATGAATAGTAAGAGTGGCACCACAGATGATTTCACAAGATGATGGCATTTATATCCCCATGCTGTCTTTACATGGTTATTTCTACATACTTACTCTTGCTAGGTGTGGGTATGTATGCACATCTGACACAGTACATGGATAACAACTCCATCATTTCTCAAGTGTAATTAAGCTGCTCTGCAACTTTCCCAGTGTTTGGAGAATGATCAGCCCAGAGAAGGAACTGGCTGACAACCATTCAATGCTGACAAAAGCCCTGGAAGAAGGAGCCTCCTGAACAGGAACCCAGAGGACCTCCGGTCCGTGAGCTGTTCGCAGAGGTGCTGCCTGTACCTCACTAGGGTGAGCACCCCACCAGCCAGGACAGATCTGCTCATAGTCCAACTGTCTCTGCTATGAACATTGCTGAGTGAAAAGAAAGCCTCTCCAAAAGGCCAGGTTGGATGGAGCTTTGAGTCACGTGGCCTAATCGATGGTGTCCCTGTCCATAATGGGAGGTTGGAAGTAGATGATCCTTAAGGTCTTTTTCAACTCAAACTGCTGTATGATTCTAAAAGGGAGGAATTAAAAAGGTGGCCAGAAAGGCAGGACATGAACAAAGAATTTTTACAGAATCCTGGTAGAGTACAAGGCACGCTACTCTGAAAAGGCCTTGAAAATTAACACTGTGAGGCCCAAGTACTCCTTTGTCTCTCCTGTTATTGCAAACAGCAACACAAAATATGAGCTATCACCTTCCTGGAGTGCACCACCATTTCTCTAAGAGACAAACCACATTACTTCACCACTTGTAAATGCTGCTTCCTACATAATCTTGGAGGTATAAACAGAACCATTTATAGCTCTCCTTCTTACACACAGAGAAACTATCTCTGCAGTACAACCTCTGTTTGTCATTACTTATGGCATTTCATCAAAGAAAAAAACCAGTAGGAAGAAGGAAGGCTTGCCAGTTGGAGCATCTTGTCTGCCCAAGTGCTGCCTGCCACAGCTCCCATGGCCAGGGCCAAGGCCTCTGCTGGAAACAATCCCACTGCTCTGCCACAGGGGCAAAACAAACTCAGCACACTACAGAATATGCTATCACCCTTCCAAAGTAATGTAAAATGTGCATTTGCTCACTGCAAACATCCTGGAGTTATTCTCCATGCTTCAGGTCACTTCTCCTATTTGCAAACATCTGCATTATGCTGGCAAACATCCAGCTGCAAAATGCTCTACTGTTCTCACTGCTACCCATGAAAGGAGGTGATGCCATGTTACACAGCAAAAGCCTGGCATTATTGAGGTTTACAGGTGTGTAGCCATAGGACATGTTGGAGGGCTATTCTGATTTCCTTCACATAAGACCTCCTCATATTTTCTAGAAGTGAATTAGTCCTGAGCCTATGAAAAAAAAATCATGTTGAGTTCATTATCTGCTACTGTCCGTAAGAAGGATATATTTGTTTTCATCAAATGCTCTAATACATTTTCTTCTCACAATTCTATTATTATTTGGAACGGCTTAGAACATGTGTTTCTTTAGCAGAACACCTGCAGTTACAGAGGAGAGAGCTTATTGAATTGATAGAACACCAGTAAGATGCAAACATTTTATTTGGCCTCTTCTAAGGTGACTTGGACTTGTATGAAAGGAATATCAGAGGATTTAAAAACACAAGGCAAAAGGACTCTTCCAGCAGGGCAGTCATCTATATAAGCCACTAGAGGACAATGTAACCCAAAATATTTGTAAAATAATTTGTAATTAAACCTTACAGGTAATCAAGCACAGAACACTAAACTTGCAGGACAAAGCAATTGAGCCAGATCCTTTTACATGGGCACTGCCTCAGGACTTTTTACATTTCCAGAGAGAAGTCCCCTACAAAATATGTAGTGGGTCTGTAAAAACCAAATTAATCCAAGAGGTGGAGCTGATGATACACAAGCAATGCATTAATAGCTGAAAACTATTTTCAATCCCAGCCATCATCTGAACATGGTGCAACGATTTTAATGGCTCAGTGCCAAAGAAGAAGGAAAAGGCCTTTCAGTGAAACTATAGAAAACAACAGAGTCCTTGTCAGTATTGCATCTCATTATACGTGAGCACTAATTGTGAAAGATGTCAGTCACATTGCACATCTAATGAATGTACACATAATGGAACAGACCAAGAGAAATGTAAAACAGAAGGCTCAGTCAAGATAGGTGACCTGAACAGACTTTACCTACTAGTACTTAGATATATTTTCACGATTATCATATATGAAAGGTGAAACACATCTATAAGTTTTGCAGAGGCAAGGACCATGTCTCTATAGCACCAGCTATCACTTCAATTCTGAGAGGTCTCTGAGCATAAGTAGAATATTAAATAATAGGTTATACTGCAATTGCAAGCACGAAGGTTCTATAAAGTGAAGGAACAGAAATGGCTAATATTGAAAACTATGACAAAGAACTACAAAAAAAATACACAACACTCTCAGGGTATTTTTCATGTCAGAACACCCCCACTGCCCCGTAACATAAAACCTGTTATGCTTTTATGTCCTACCAATAAACCTAATGAAGCAAACTTGGCAAGGTACTCTCATCTCCAAGGTGAGAAGTGAGCTCTGATGGCTTTTGGCTTCTTGAATTATGAACAAATAAACTGGACTCCTTGGAAAGTGGAGGTGTTTGGAAGCCTTGTTTTTAAAGTGAATGTAGTTCCATTAACTGTTTTGGTTATTCCTTTTGTTGGAGGACATAAATGACTTTTGAAAAAAAAAATTATTTCTGTTTTCTGCCTGCTAGTAGGTTTTATCCCAAATAAAATTGAGGAACTAGTATTTGGGCTTTTTCCATACATTCTGTTCAAGCAACTTTCTGTTAAAAGAATTCAGGTCTTTACTGCAGCATACTTTTTACATATTTTTCAAACTGAAAATAGGCTAAATCCCTACTTATTTGCTGGAATATGCAAGCCCATAGCACGACGTTGTGTGTAACTTCTTAATTTTCGTAACTCACAAGAGATCAACAGTAAAATTGTATACTTCCAACTTAAAGGCATTGTATTACAGCTGATAGAGTATAAAATCCCATTCAACCTGATGACAGTTTTATTGCACTGACAGTAAATTGAATATGCATAATAGAAAGTTTACACTCAGTCTAATATCCATGATTTCATATGTTTGTTGACAAGTTTCAATGTAGCTTTGTACGTCATGTTTACTGTGCAGAGGAAAATAAAAGTTGTAATTTTTATGAAGAACAGTAATAGTGCCATCATAGAAAACACAATTTAACAGAAGTTGTGAGAAGAGAGGATGAAAGTGGCAATGCCACTGACAATCACTGAGAAGAAATGAAACCTTACTTTTTAAGTGTTCAGAGCCAGGCATTACTTTATTCTGGCCAGNGCAGTAAATTGAATATATATAATAGAAAGTTTACACTCAGCCTAATATCCATGATTTCATGTGTTTGTTGACAAGTCTCAATGTAGCTTTGTACGTCATGTTTACTGTGCAGAGGAAAATAAAAGTTGTAATTTTTATGAAGAACAGTAATAGTGCCATCATAGAAAACACAATTTAACAGAAGTTGTGAGAAGAGAGGATGAAAGTGGCAATGCCACTGACAATCACTGAGAAGAAATGAAACCTTACTTTTTAAGTGTTCAGAGCCAGGCATTACTTTATTCTGGCCAGAGATATTCAGTGAATCATTACAGCTACATATATCCCTTTCAAGACTTTTCACATGTTCATAGATTGTAGCAAACAAAGACAGTAGCGTTCACTGGTTCTAAGTTACACAATTCTCTTCAGCAGTTAGTATTCTATTTTTACGTGCTATTGATCTCTCGCTCTCAATGCTAATTTCGTTTGCATGCTTTAGTTCTCTTATAATTCTTCCTCAGACAGAGAGTCTCCAACTCTCAGGCTGTAACGTCTTTGTTAACCTCCTCTGTATCTTCTACTACTTCAACACAGCTTTGGACATCTGGAATCTTAAATTTATGGTCCTTCAATCTTCAACTCCCTCATGCTTTGTTTATAGACACTTATTAGACATAGTCCAGAGAAACTCAAAGCTTTGGTGGTTTAAAGGTCAAACAAACAGTCTGTCAAAAGAAACCTAGCCACCCGCTACCATTGATTACAAAAATTTAGGAAAGTTGTACTGTTTTCAACAGCAACAGAAGCGTAAAAATAATTTTCTTTGTCATCAAGCGTTTTACATCTCCAGAGACCTCTAGACTAGTCTTAAAGTTTCCCTCCCTCATATACAGGAATTCTTATCTTGGCATGAAAGAATTATATTTTCCATGCTTCCAGGTATGTCTAAAAACATACAGGGATTTTGTGGATGCCCTAATGAGACTCGGCCTGACCTTTTTGCAGAGCCTGCAGCCCAGTCCTCCTGATTCATACATGTAGATCCCCAGATAAGCAGGGCTGGAGCATCTCTTACAGAAATATTTTTGCTTTCCTTTCAATACACAGGTGTCTCTATATTCTAAAATAAATAATATCAAAGATTCTTTTTCATCACTGTTAGAAGTCTGTATCCTCTTTTTTAACCCGAATATTTATCTGATCTCATCCTTCAATAAGTTTATTGTCCAAACCCAGAAACCAGCAGCTCCTGAAATTATGCATGATTCTGACATTCCTCAGTCTTAGATATATCACACATTGTCTCAAAACTGGGCGGGGGGCAGGTGTGGGCAAAAAAGAGCGGACATGCTATTGCACACAAGATATTTTTGAAAATATATCTGTAGCATAATATAAGTACCTTTAATCTTTCCCTTCCACGGTTCTACTTACAGAATGACAGCACCATCAAAGACAAGGATGAAAAAAGCCATGTATTTGTTGGCTGTAACATATTGAACAGAAGCCAGATCATGATAATGCATGTTTCAAGTTTCCTCACCAGCAGTGAATCTTAAATAAAGCATTTACAATGCATCTAATAATTTAATCATCTGAAACGCTCAATGCATCTAATTGGAATAGTTAAATCTAAAGAAGTAGGGTGAACTTTTATCAAGGGCAATTAAACAGCCCATTTACATACTTACCACAGAGTTTGAAACCCATAATACGTATTCAGTGTTATAAATCCTGCTACATATAAATCTCTACAGAGTAGCTATTTTATTGACTTTTATATAGAAGTACATATAAAAAGATAGAATTAAGGAATGTTCTGGTAGTTTAGCCATTAAATTTTCCTGTTGAGTATCACAGTCATCCAATATTGTAATGATTTCTTTATAAACTGATATAAACCAGAAATCTCTAATCATGCATATTAGCTGAAAAGAATGGATTGAATTGACTGTATTTACAGCAATTAATGCATTTGTAGCCGTGTATTAGTTATATATAATATATTTATTATTGTATTAATTACAATCAGCTATAATTAATATTAGCACTCCATAATAAACACTGCTGTAGTATCCTTAATGCCTTCAAAGAACAACAAGCTTAACCAAACTAAACTTTATTAAAACAGTGGGAGAGAAATTCAGATGCCAGGGTTACTGCACAGTTGAATTTATATTATCCTTCTACATATGTGCAGAATGACATCATACATGAACATATAATAATTGCAAATACAAAATATCAGTTGGCTGGAAAAACTTTTGCCATGAGGAAGACATCGTGGATGTCATTTTGTTTAAATTTAAAACTCTGCTACTCATCTGTCTTATGCAGCTCTGGTGGTATTAAACATCTAAGAAGTAGGAGGATTTATTTCTAAATTCCACACTGACTGGATAAAAGAAAGATGATGACACATCCATGCGTTGGAGCAGGCTGATAATATCCTTCAAGCACAGTGCTTCCCACAATCCATTCAGACCTAGCCTGGCTTTCAGATTTCTGCAGGTAGCAATGGACAAAACCATGTTCACTCACAGTCCAAAGGCCAGTCCCACTACCACTTAAAGGATCGTATAGTTTGGAAAACACTCTCAAGATCTTCAAGTTCAACTGTTAATTGTGTGGCAGAAAGGCTGATATGCACCAAAGTCAACTGTAATCATCACAGCTCCCCCATCTCTGGAATGCATTAATTATGTGAGCATCCAGACAGTTCCTCCTGCAATACCCACACAGTGTTTTTATTTTAGGACAAACCACATTGCCCAGCAGAGAGAGGGAGTGTTGCCTGGGGAAGGATGCACATGAAGACCAAAAACCTGACTGTATTTTATCCTCACCATCACACCAAGCACTGCAAAGTCCACCACTAAACTGTCTCTTAAGTGCAAATATCTCCAACATTTGTGACTCAACCCCTTCCTGTGTAGCCTGTTCCAATGCTTGACAACTGTTTCAGTGAAGAAGTTTTCCCAAATATCCAATCTAATCCACTCCGTGTGCAACTTGAGGCCATTTCCTCTTACCCTATCACTTGCTACTGGGGAGAAGAGACCAACCCCCACCCAGCCACCACCTCCTTTCACACTAGGGAGCAGTAAGGTTCCCCCTTCTTTTCTCTAGGCTCAACAACCCTGACCTTCTCCTCATGAGATTTGTGCTCTAGACCTTCCACCAGCTTTCTCCATGCTGTGTTACTGCTGTCATCTGCCCAACTGCATTGCTGTGGGAGCAGGATGGGCTCTGGTCAGGATAAAGAGCACAGGATGGGAGCATGCAGTCAGCAGTGGGCAGGCCACTACCGCTTAACATCATGCTTTAGCTGAATTATTTTACCTCATTATTCCCACTGCACTGAATAGTGCCTGAGAAACAAATACCTGAGTCTACACTCTCTGAAGCAGGGGCTGTTGCCCACTCTACATCACCTTACCTCATGGCTACTAAGTAGTGTTAAAAATATACCAAACCCAAATTGCTCTGGCCAGATGAACTCGGCGGGGAGGGAGGGAAGATGTGAATATGGGGCATTTCGGACTGAATGGCAATTTGGGTTTTTTCCCCTCCAATTACAAACTTTCATGTAAGGGTGTCACTTTCTATGTGCAATTTAAGGAGCCAACAGCAATGATTCTACATGACAATGCCTCAAGGCAAGCTTTTGTATGGAGAAGCTGCACAGGCCTTTTCAAGCTTATCACAAGGCCAAGAGCTGGTTTTAAAGCCTAACTGATCACCTATGAGAGACATCTGCCTGTTACATGTATCTCTTTGAGAGGCCATCTGGCAGGTCCAAATGCCAAATTTCTTTCCAGACCCAAAGGGGCACTGGCTAACCAACAAAAGAAAAGTTGTGCTAACAGGGTGCAGGTCTGTGCTCACTTAAAGCTCAGCAATCCCACAGCTGCAGCTCCCAGGTCCTGACCCTCCCTTGGGCCAGCACCAGTTTTCACATCATCTGCCAGATCAGGGGCAGCAAGCCACCCCAGAGAATAAACAAGCAAGAGAGTTAGTTTTAATGGTATTTATAGTCCCTGACACTGTTGACAGGGTGGACAAACAGACACTGGTGCTAGCAAGAGGTAGGGAATAGGAAAACATGCCATTTCTAACTTGTACATGCTTGCTGCTGTGATCTGATCTGTTCCAAGTTGCAGAGGTAAAAATCCATTCCCATCAAAGTAAATTGTAAAATTAATATAGGCTCCAGCAGGACTAAGATTTCTGTATGCACTGAAATGTTGAGGAGCTGGGAGCAGTAAAGTGAACTCCTGAGGGTGGAAAGGAAGAAAGAGAAAAGACACTAAAGCATCCAAGGAAGAGGGGTGAGCTTTACTATTTTAGGCCTCATTATGCTTGGTTGGTATGGAAAAATATGTCCCTGTTTATTGACTGCTTGCCACATTCTAACTTTCAATGTCAGGATGGTTTCAGTGCTCCCTGTGGTAACCCATCTCGGAGTATGCTGGGCAGCAACTCCATTCTCCCATGTTTCAGGCACAGAGCTACACTCCTCAAAAGCTTTCCACTCCCCATGGCAACTGTCTCCTCTCCTTGGAGCTATTTTAATTACAGCTGGCTGCTATCTCAATCCTACCCTCCTTATATTCCTTAAAGCAGTAATCAAGCCATGCATCTAAGGGACGCACATGCCAGGCCAAGGCTCTCAGCTCAGCATCGCCATCCTGCATTATGTTACAGCACTACTCAAACTCTGCTTTTTGCAGCTTGCACCATGAGCCAATCTTTGGTCTTGTAAACACCAGCTAGACATTGCAATATCAGTGTCTGTGAGCAAGTGCCTCTGCTTTCCCCTGCTGTGGGAGAGCTGTGCTGCAGTGCTGTATGAGAGCTCAGGAAGCTGGGAGTGTGTTGACAGGCAGACCCACGGCTGGGCAGCAGTACTAATAAACCTGGTCCCTGGGACAGTGCAGCTAAATTAGTAGGGGACTGAGCTCAAATTAATCAGACATGTAATTAATCTTGATCCTCAGCTCATCAAAGATCATAAAAATCACAAAAAATGGATCTCAAAGGGGCCTCTGGGCAGCATCTAGTCCGTTTACCTTTCTCAGGATAGGAGTGACTATATCTATGTCATTCCTAGTATCTGCATAATCTCTTAAACACTTCCAATGACAGATCCCACCACCTTTCCCAAAAACTTGTTACCTGGCTTTACTTTAGCCTTTGTTAAAGATCTGTTTTTAATGCCTAATCTGAACTGGAATCTTTCACAATGCAAGAGGAAAATGGGTTTTCTTCTACACACAGGAGGCAGGGAAAGAAATGCATCTGTTCCTCTCTGCAGGAGACTTCCATTTGCCCACTGTGTACATCTTCAGCCACTTCTCTCTCCTCTACACCCAGAGGGGCATGTAAGAAATGAGGATTCCAGATAACTCCCACCACAGAGCAAACTCCTTGGACACCCCTGCACAACATAAAAGGAGACAGGCAATTAAGGACAAGGAAAAGTAGATGTCGGGGGAAAAGGATAAGAGACCCCAATTAACACTCTACATTCCTTTAAGGTTCCTCATAATGTATTGAGAGAAGAGAAATACATTGAAAGAAACAAAGAATAAACCTTTAATACTGTCTAGAAAGCGTTTGAATAAGTGGCTAGGGGATACAAAGAAACTATTCACAGGTACAAATACATTTCAAGTGGTCATGTGCTGGCACATTACTGTGCTGCAGAGGAGCTGCGAGAGCTCAGCGTCAAAGGAGCTCCATAAACCCACACTTGGAGCAGCTTCCCTTGACAAAATTATTCTTGCAGATTGCCAGGTGCAGAGGTGTTGTAAAAGCTCTTCGTGAATCTGCACCCACCACCCTCCCAATGACAACAGGCTCTTTCAAGTTCCCCTTGAAAAATATCAATACAGTATAAAAGGCTGCTACGAAAGGAGGAACAACCATAAAGTTAAACTTCAGTAATTCTCCTTCAGAAGGGCAGAGGCATAGCATCTTTAAACAAACATATCTGTGCCACAAAATTTAAATATAATTATGTGGCCAATTCTGTCATTATTACGGGAGAGTATTTCCTCAAAGTCAGGAGCAATTGAAGTAATTAAAATCCATGTAACATTACCCATCTGCTGCAAAGAGCAGCACAGCACTCTGCAGCTTATTTGACCTTGTGTGCAGTGCACCCACCCACCCCCACTTATTCTTCTGTGGCATGAACAGACGCATCAATTCAGAAACTGCAGTTGATTAATATTAAAAAGATGAAAATAGCTTGATGACTAATAACATTTTTCTTCAAAGACTTAGTACGTATTTTTATTTTAGAGCATATATTTGAGAGACTTAGGTGGCAAATATAGTCAAAAATAAGTAGCTGTCTGTGAACTACATACTTTAGGACTGAATTTTACACATAATTTTTACTCATTACAGCACACATGGCGATTCATGAATACAAATATCTATATATAAGATTCAATAAAGTAAAATGCACTGCATGTTACCTGAATTTATTGATACAGACAGTGGCAATTCCCGTACTCAGGTAGTATGTAACACTGTAATACTCTTGACTGTTCAATATAAATTGGTTTGACACCTGATCTTGGCTTTTATAATTTGACCTCTTTTTAAATTTATTTTAATACAGACTGGAAATCTCAAATATTTACTTCATGTAACTATATTTTACCTATATTACAGTCAACAGTAGTAATTTTTACACTGACAGTTTTTTATCTTCTCCTTAAAAGGCTGAGCAAACAAGATTCTTGCTGCTCAGCATGCAGGACAACAGATGTATGCCATAAGAACACAGTGGAAGAGCTGACTATTAATACTGTAACTCTCGCAGAGATTATTGAAGCATGTTGCCTATGGCTGCACATAATTTAGAATTAAATTATTCCTTTGGGAATTGAATAAACACTGAATATTATTAACTGGCTGCAATGCATCAAAATGGGGAGAGGAAAAAAAAGCACCATAAAATTCTATACTTACTCCAGGAGACATATATCAGGCAAATTATGGAATTGTTTAATTCTATTTTTTCTACTTTCTTGCATTCCCCCATAAAACCACTGCTGCTTTTCTTGCACCACTGGACTTTCAGGCAGCACATGAGTGTTGTCCTAATATAGACTTCTGCTAAAACAGATTATTGAATTATTAATAAGATACAGATAAAAGATCTAGACAGAAAATATTCATTAAAAAAAAACCCAACTTCAAACAGCCCTGAAGTAACCTAAAGATAATATTCACTAAAGCACTGGTAATTTCCCATAAACACCTCATGGCATGATGAGGACAGTATCTCGTGGCAAATACTAAGTGTTCTTGATGATCATTATGGCATACATGAGCAAAGGGACTTGGCAGCTTTATGGCAATCTAGAAAAACGTACCCATGTGAGACGTAGAGGAGAAAACACTGAATTTCGAAGATATTTTCACCTCAGTCTTCTCTACCTCAGTATCAATGTTTCCAAATTCTGAACTCAGCATTCCCTCAAGCCTTCAAGCCTGTCAGGGACAGCTGGGTGAGACAGGAGTGCCAGACTGGCTCTGCTGCCCAGCTCGGGCAGCCTTGGTCACCTGGGGCAGATGAGGGCAGCATGACAACTTCCCCATCCAGCCCTCAGCAGCAATGGCTCCAAGGTGTAAGGGCACCCATGTATGACACTGGAGTGCTGGACTGTAAATCTCCAGATACTGCTAAGAAACTTTCATGGCAGTGAAGGATTGCAGGCCAAAGTCTTAATTGCTCCCTCTGCTTCCTACTATCTCAGCAGACCACTGCTGATTGATAGCTCACATCCTCCATTTTTCTTCTGATTTTTCATATAAAATATAACAAAACACCAGAGGATGGCTCCAAGTTCATAAGAGTGTTCTTAAATCTCCTCAGAGATTTAGTACTCGACTAAGACCTTGATGCAACACCATTCCTAATGAAATTCATTATCAGTTTCAGCAAATAACTATGTATATAAATGCAAGTTTTACAGTTCCTGTTCTGTTGTATACCCAATTGAATTCAGTTATACAGTGCAAAAAAGTGCAGCAGAATAATCAATCTAGTAAAACAACAGCCATCCTCAGGGAATAAAAACATCACACTTGAACTAGGTCAGAATTCAGACAAGCAACAGGAATAAGATGAGATTTATTAACTCTCCCTCACTAATTGATCAATATATTCTATATCATACCTACAAAGTAGTGAACTATTCTCAGCTTTTTCATCACTGAAGTACTGCTAACAGCATCTACAGGGAAGACAATCCAGGCTGCTAACAATTCCTTGAGCTCTTAATTGTTATACTGAGATTGAGTTTACCCAGTGTCTCCATCAGAGAATCGACTTGGCATCTTCCTGACCTCGTGTACCTGTATACAAGTAACTATATCGGTCACAGGATACACAGCACATCAATCCATTGGCACCATGCTCTCTGCGCAGTGTAATGCAGGATATTGCTTAATAGAAGGGCAGAACGGGAAAGATCCCCCAAACAGAACTTCTGGTGTAATCACAACTTTCAGCAGTGCATTATCGCTTGTTTAATAGTTTTTACCTTTGATCACACCAAAGCTCCTGTATCACAGAACTGCAAGTACCTCTTGTGAAAGCCAGAAACAATGAGGAGAAAACATTAACCTTGCAGCCACATCTGTCTGTTCTTTTCCCTCACCCTCCGTTTCATTGATGAAGGCTCCATAAGATAAGCAACCAAACTGCCCCATTTTGTGGAATTAAAGTGCTACCCAATTTGATGTTCCAGAGTATGGCAGGCATTACTTTGCGGCAGTTTGGTGTCTGCTCAGCAGTGGCATAGCTTCAGCAAGCACAGAGAAGAGATCTGAGCTGCTCTAGTCAAAAAAATCCCCATTACAAATCTAAGACTTGAATTGTGTGGAAGGTCCTAAGTCAACTTCCCCAGGTTTCCGTAAAGTCTGGACTTCTTTCTATGTGCAGTTCAAAGCCTCCGGCTTAAGCTAAAAATCCTTTTCTGGCCTTGGTTTTCAGAAAGTAGGAACAATTGCCTTCCCTGTGGACCTTCCCAGCTACCATTACTAAATAGGAAGCTTTTGGAGGCAGCTCTCACATAGCAACAAAAGGACAAGATATTAACCTTTGAATCCTATATTATTTTCCACCACACTCTTGAGTTCCTCAGAGATCATGTTAGTTGAGTTCCAGGAGCACCTAGACAGAATACAGATCTAATCCTGGTCATTGGCTTACCACATTGTGGTATCTCAACTGCTTCCACTAGGCCCTTTTCCCATAAATAAATGTAGCATAAAGCCTAAACATTTTCCTCAGTCAATCCCATTAAGGGGCTAGAGCTGCTGTAGCACTATTCTGACAGGCTCCTGTTTGACCCTGACCAAGTTGGTGTTTTATTTAGAAACTGCTTTTATGCAGTAAACTACATATTTCAGAGTAGGCCTGCTAATTTCCTAACAAAGTAGGTAGATTTCAAGCAAAATTAAGCATTCCTTGTCCAAACAAACTAATCTTTTTTTCCCCATTCTCTTGGGGAAATGTTTGGGTGAGTCAGAGAAGTACCAGTAAATCTTTCCTATTATTTTTCTCAAATCTAAACATGGTACTGAAAGCTTTTCCTGCCCTAACTTGTCTAAAGTCAACAATAAAAATAAACCACCCTGCCTAACACCACCACCAATTCCATTTTTTCTCTCCTCTACCATTTCTGATCCTTTTACTTCCCACTGAAGACTGCCAAAATCTTTTGTTCTTCTGCCCCTCCAACCTTTACTTCTTATTCACCATTTTTTCAAGAGCCATGAATATGCTGAACCTGCATCAAATACTAATTTCTCCTCAATATCTGCCATTTGGGTTAAACAGGCATTAATGAAAAACACACAAATAATGTATAATAGCTAAATTCAGAGTTGCAGGCTGCTCCTTTGCATCCAGTTCTGGGCTCCCCAGTTTAACAAGGATGCTGAGCTGCTTGAGAGGGTCCAGAGAAGGGCAACAAGGATGGTGAAGGGACTGGAGGGCAAGCCCTATGGGGAGCGGCTACAGGAACTGAGGCTGTTCAGCCTGGAGAAGAGGAGGCTCAGAGGTGACCTCATTGCTGTTTACAACTATCTGAGTGGAGGTTGCAGTCAGGTGGGTGAGGATCTCTTTTCTCAGGCTGACGACACCAGAACAAGAGGACATGGCCTTAAGCTACACCAGGGGAGGTTTAGACCGAATGTTAGGAAGAGGTTTTTCACAGAGAGAGTGATCACTCATTGGAATGGTCTGCCCAGGGAGGTGGTGGAGTTGCCATCCCTGGAGGTGTTTAAGAGTAGGCTGGATGAAGCAATTAGTGCCATGGTTTAGACAATGGGTTGGTGTTGGGTTACAGGTTGGACTCGATCTACAAGGTCTCTTCCAACCTTGCTAATACTGTCACACTGTAATAAAATGTTTTAGAATCCCAGTCTTGACAAATGTTTTAAGCTCTTTATTCATTTGTTCAAAGGAAAGAAATTTTAACACCCCAATAACAAAAATCAGAAAGAGACCAACAGCAGTAGTCTATGTCACGGTGTTCTGTCTCACGGACAGAGACAAATCAGTCTCTAATACTCTTTAAGAACCTTAGGATATCCTCTAGCAGTCAAAGTTCTTCCTTTTAAAACTAAAATTCCCTCCCAAGTTACCCTTTGATTTTAAGATCATCTTCTCATATTTAAGGGAAAAATCTAATTAAGAAAAACAAAATAAAACCAGCTTATCATTTTGTAAAAGAAAGCACAGCAGTCAGTAAAAGTTGTCATATTCTTGGCTTTCAGCTTAGCAGAAGGAGAGGCCAGGGAATCCCTGGGGACACAAATTTTTGTCTCCATAGTGCAGACCTGCCTAGGTGAGAATGCGTATTTTAACATATACCAGCTAGCATGTGTTAATAAGCCCACATTAAAAGCATACAAGAGAAATAGTCAGTCATAATATCCTGTCACATATATCATAATATGGGTTTTCTTACTTTTTATGTTTGACAAGGCCCTGAATGCTTGCTTGAAATGAAACGCAGTAAATGAAGGTTAATCAGAGCTCGACTAATCACAGAATTACAGAATATTCCGAGTTGGAAGTGACCCACAAGGATCATCAAGTCCAACTCCCAAGTGAATGGCCATGCAGGGATCGAACCCATAACCCTGGTGCCATGAACACCACGTTTCCTCCATCTGAGCCAATCTGAGGGACGTCATCTTTTTTTTTTTTTTTAAACCAACTCTCCATCCCATCATCCCATTATCTAGACTATGTCAACGAGTTCCACATCCAGTCTTTTCTTAAANCTAGTCCTGTAATCACACCTAAATCTTATCTTTTCTCCTAATACAGAACTAGCTCCACACATTTTGCTTAGGTGTAACAAACTGTGACAAAAGATACTCCATGCCAAAAGCCCTAGCATCAGCTCCTTTCTCTTTTACAGAAATCCCAAGTCTGACCCAAATCCAGGATATTCAGGGAAAGAATACAGATAGAAAACTTTAAAACACTGTCAGTTTGGTAAGCTTTGAATAGGATCCCCTGCTTCTGACAAGTGGAAGACTGTAAGGGATGGATAAGAGCAGCAGATCACAAAGCCTACACCAGCCTGTGGCACAGATATTCTCTTGCACTGGCCTTGAGGCCAGGCTCTGCATAAAGTCCAAAGATTCCCCTTCTCCCAGCCCTGGGAAATGACTCAGAGATGGCACTCCTGACAGTACCATGTATTTCATCACACCAACACTGGTGCTGATGGTGCATGGCAATGGTAAGGACAGCCAAGGCTTCTGATAAAGCTCAGCACAGTTCTTGAAACACACTGAAGCTCCAGAGTACTTGTTTTAGACAGAAACTCCTCTTTGTTTTCAAAGGTGAAAGGAGACTGTTTTATATAAGGCAGTCTCCATTAATATCAGCTTTTACAGGAGAACAAAAGCCAATGATGCAATTCTTCCTGCTTAGAATCTCAATTAGAAACTTGGATTTAGCATTGGCACACAGCTTTGAGAGTAACTGGGAAATGGAAGAAAGAGTTGATGCAGAAAAGACTTCTTAAAATGAATAAAACCTTTCTTTAAAGAGAAAGATAGTTATAATATCCTATAATGGAATAAAAAAAATGTTGGTAAGTTCTTTAAATACTCCATTCAGGAAAATGAAGAGTGTTGCTAGGAATTTTCATGTTTAAGTCCAAAAAGTACACATGAAAGGCAGGTTCTACGTGACAGAGTATGGGTCTTCTTTTGCAAGATTCAAAAAAGAACCAAATAGATTAATATTAGCTCTGTTAAAAGTTCTTCAATATGTGAAAAATAGACCCCACTCCTCATTTCATGTTATAGAAATAATTCATGGAAAAAGTCAGCAAACCAAAAGGTGTAGCACTAAGTGCCTGACCAAAGTCAGAGGCACCCCTAGCTAGGGATTCTTCTGAGTTTTATACAATTTGGATTGCATCAGTCACATACATATCCATGATTCAGGATACATTTTCAGCAATTTCTGTAAACTCATTTCCATTTTCATCTATCCTTCACAAACATCAGGGGCACTGTAAAAAAGATTACAATATTTGAACCTTAGGTAAGGAAGTACACTTGAGTTAGTATTGTGGATACAAGAACTCCAGGAGTTTCTGAGCTTTAGGATGCAATACAAACTTCCTCCACCATCTTGCATAGGCCAAGTGGAACCAACCACAGATCAAAGAAAACAACAACTGCAAGAGCAGCCAGTTACTAAAAATGGGGATCTCAGCTTCAGTGCTTGAACATCCCCATAAGGGAAAAAAATTCCTCATATTATAACAAATTTGTACAAATTATATACCTTAAGAACTTAGAGATCATTTAAAGCTCAGTGCAAATTTTTGATTAGCAGTCACAGGTTCACAGGTTATTCCAAGTTGGAAGGGACGCACAAGGATCATCTAGTCCAACTCCCCAGTGAATGCCCACCCAGGGATTGAACCCACAACCGTGGAACCATGGGCACCACCATCTATCTATCTGAGCCTCCCATTATCTAGACCATGTCACTGAGCTCCTCATCCAGTCTTTTCCTAAAGGCCTCCACTGATGGTGACTCCACCACCTCCCTGGGCAGACCATTCCACTGAGGGATCACTCTCTCTGTGAAAAACCTCTTCCTAACATCCAGCCTAAACGTCCCTTGGCATAGCTTTAAGGTCATGTCCTGTTGTTCTGGTGCTGGCAGCCTGAGAGAAGAGATTGACACCCAATACAAGGCATGCATTTATATGGAGAAGTAGGAAATTTTCAAATCATGTCTTGATTTAAGAAAAGTCTTATTACAAACAGAATTTATTTTATCTCTCATATAAATAAATGTGTGTTATAAGAACAGACTAGTTAAATTATCTCACCAAGCAGGCAGGGAGCTGAACAGATGGCAGCACCAGGGATCACTAGTTCTTGCTTATCCAAATGATCTTTATCATTTCCATAATATTAGAAAATGACTCACCTATGAAATACAATGTTCTGAGGGTAAGGCAGAAAATGTCACCTTTTTTTTTTTTACATGGAATCAAAGATTATGGAGTGTCCAGCATTATAATGTTAGAAGTTCTAAAATGAAATCACATACAGAGATAAAGCATTTCTGCTATTTTGTGGGTTTTCTTTCTTAAAAGACCACTATGTAGCATGACCATGAACTACATGCAGCCTGCTGGTAGCTCTCGAGCTTTGTGTCTTTGTAGACAGGACTTTCTTCTGGAGATTATCTTGAACTGCACATACATCTTTATCTTGCCAATAAGGAAGACCAGCTTAGAGCACAATTAGCGTGTCCAGCCAAAACATCTGTGACAGCATTTACAGGGAGCCAAATCCTTAGCCACAGAAGGCAAATCATGGCTGGATTGGGGCACTTTATGAATTTATACAATTGTATGAAACACACAGTGGGGGGGAAAATACACACCTTGGTCAGAGAAACAAAGCTTCCTTCTTCCTGCCTATTAATCCCATCCTGCCATATGTTCCAAAGGAGAAAGGTCTTAATTACAAGCAGTTACTGGAGTACTTCCCTGCCTACAGAGCACAACAGAGCATTTTCAGAAAAGAACTGGTTTTATCACTATTATCATTAACAGCCAAAAACTCATTTGTGAGCTCTAAGTGCAGTGTTGCACACAGAGGACAAGAAAATCAGTTCATGAGAGGTGTTAAGGATTTTTCTCATCTTTTCCTCTGACTTTGATGCCAGTATGCAAAGGGTTAAACGGCAATATGTACCAATATTTAGTAGCAATTTTCAAATGGTGAGGTAAATATGCATTAAATCTAGGTCAGCTGAAATCAACAGTGATGCCTTAGGGCTTAACTTTGGTGAAGGTATATAAACATACTATGCAGACAAACATGTCTTTGATGACTCTTGATATCTAGATGAGACCAGTTCTGAGACGAAAAAAAAAAAAAAAGAAAAAAGTATAGCACTTAAGATCTCAGAAACTTGTCCGTCACTTAAACATTTGAAAACAAGTCAAATGAGGCCACATACTGGAGTAGAGCTTCTCAAGTCTTATCTGGCACCAAATAAAATGATTCTTGTAGCCTGCTGTCTGGTCCTTACACAAAAAACCCCCACCTTCTGGGGTAACTCTTGCAGTGTAAGAAGGTTGGAAATGTTTTCTGTGTTGCAGAACTTTATTCCAATGCAAATACATATTGCATTCATTTTTTCCCACTGTAACTGTGAATTTTAAGTCCTTGAATCCGGGCACAAAGTGGAGGGGTTGTGATTTTTCTATACTGGTACAGTGCTGCAGGGTATATAACCACTGCATTCCCTGAATAAGGAATTTCCTAACTTAATTGAAGATGCAATACATGCCTAAGTTTGCCTTCAGGCTGTTTTTAAATTGAGGAAAGTTGAAATGCATGTGTCTGCCCTCAGTATGGCAGAAAATTATTAGAATTGTATGGCTACAAAATATACTGAAAATCAATAATGCACAGGTAAAGAAATGAATAGAGCCCTTCTGGGAAAGGATGCATGGAAAAGATGTTTGAGTCCACAAGAGAAGACATATCTGTAGTTGTCCCTATACTCAGAAACAACAGTGAGTGAGATCTGCAAAAGCTTGCCTCAAACGAAGACCTGGTAGTATCAGCTTTAAATAATTTTTTTTCATATTAGCTCCTCCTAAAACACAAAACAACCAATCCTACCTACCTTGGCCTACCATCCCAGCAACGCAGAGAACACTCAGACACACCTCTTAATGTTTATTATCTTCAGCAGCAAAGATGCTCTATTAATACTTTGATTGTTCTTCCATATCCACAGCTCTTCCACTCCCAGAAAAGCCACGCTGGAGCCACAGGAAATTCATCCATCTCCTCTGGGAGAAAAATCCTCTTCAAATAAGCCCCAAGTACCAACATTAGCTGCCAGCCACAGCACAGGAAACCTCTGCTAGGACCACATTCCTTGCACTTGGTGCCCTCTGAAAGCCCACCCATGCACAAATGACCTCAGCACACCCAGAGATCTCCATCACCACAGTTAAATCTCGCAGTACAAATACCTTTTACATTTGGCTGGATTTAAGAGAAGGAGTGGGATGTGGCTTGTATGACAATAATATGTGATGAATAATTTGTTTTAAAGGAAGTCTGAAGCCTCTTCTGTTTTTTCAGCAAAGCTTTTTACTCTGAGGTATGTGAAAATTCCAGGTGCTGGTGCTGCAATAGATTTGTTGTTCAGCAGGACAAACTGCACGAACAGGGTACCATCACATGCATCAGAAGCTGTAGCATGGAAGGAACGGTGCAGGTGAGAGAGAGACACTTCACATTACAGATGCACTCTGCTGAAGGGTCCAATTAGTGCTTCAGTGCTTATTGTTATTTTCTAAAAGAAGAACAGTGAAAACCCTAAGAAAATACTAAATTATTTTGTTTTTTAAATCTAATCTCCTGAAGAAAATGAAAGTGCTTCCCAAAACAACCAAAATCAAAATGTCTACTTCAAATACAATCTCTCTCAGACCCATTTTTCTTCCCCCACCCTTGGTTGAACAATAATAGGCTATAAAGGCTGCACAATAAAATCCTACACTATAAAGTGAGAGAGCAAGAAAAAAAAAAATCTGAATCTAACTGGAGAACAGCTCAGCTGAAAATATAGGTTCTGTCTCTGTATTCATGAGAGGAAGCAGCAATAAATCATGTTTACAAGTTAACCCTGATCATGCTGAAATAATGAAAGTTTCTAACAGATTACAGACAGGAAATGGAAAGCAAAAAGCCAGAAAAGAAGGCACATGGCTCTGCACCCCAACAACCCCTGAATTATGTGCTTTAGTGGAGTAAGTGACATGTGTTTATTTAACTTTACTGTTGTTTTCACAACCCATTTTACTGCACCACTGAATGACACCTTTACAGGGCCTGAACTGTTTTTCAGCTGTAGCACTAGATTTAAAAATAACTTGACCCTCCATAATGATGCTTAGAGCTGCCTCCACTATTACAACGCACAAGATGGAGCTTCCTTGTAAAACGCAGCACTAAAAAAAAATACGATAAACAAAATGGCCTAAATCCACGTAACAAAAAACAACTATGATTTTAGGTTTTAGTAGTAAGACAAGCATTGCAAGATGGTATAGCTTCTGCCACAAGTTTGCTCTAGTGTTGGACAAAGGAGAAATAATCATGGCTAAATTTCCTTATGCAGGGTCATGTAATAAAGAAGAAATCATCCTGGGCTTTTTTTATGTCTCGGGCTTGCTTACAATCCCTAAGGAAAAGGTTAGTGTAATATATGAAAAACAATGATATTTCAGTCCTTGCATTTGCTTCTTGATGGAAAGAAAGATTATCTCTGCACTTCACTATGAGTTATTGACATGATTTTTATGAAACAACAACAGAGGTGAAAACAATGTCCAACATATTTACAACCTCTGGAAGCAGGTAGCTTTCCAGTTGTAGTCAAAACCCAACATTTTTTACTAATTATCTTGGTCTTTAAATAGATGATCATGGCTCATTCTGTCTCAAGGCACAGAGTTACAGAGGCTGTAGCACTGGTTCTTCTGACTATGCAAAGCATCATTATCTCAAATATGTCTGAGTGCAGCTAAAGAGAAACCCTTAGACTGCGCCAGGGGAACTTCAGAGTTTCAATTTGTAACATGCATGTATTGCGTCTGAAAAGGAAATATGATTCTCCAAAGTAAATGGTGAAAGAACGATACATTTAAATAGGCATTGCTGAAGCTGAGATGGTCGTTGATTTGTCCTGCCTTTCTGATTGCTCTAGTGAAAAGCAAGGTAATAATATTCATAGAATTCCCGCAAAGTGGTTCTTCGCTCACTCAGGAAATCCACAGCCTGAACTCAGCAGGAGGCAGATGGTGCAGCTGCCCTGTGTTAGAGCTGACCATAAAAGAAGAGTTTGTTGCTACTGACAACATGCTAAAAGGAGGAGGTTTTCTTAAACAGAGACACCAGCGAGGTTGTATATTTATTTTAACTTTACAGACCTACTTGGTTTTGTTTTTCCTTCCCAATGCTTCAAAAAGTTTTCACTTTTTAAACTTAAGAACATGCATTGTCACTATTTTTTCCCTTGAAGATGGTAATGTAAAGTGGAGTAACAATATAGAAGTATTTTTTAATTCTATTAGCAATTTAAGGTTGAGTTTCACTTTTAGCCTATAAAATTACTTATTTTAAAACAGAGTTAGGACAGTTATGACTGTAGCACAAAACTCCATCTCACAACAAATTTAGTGAAAAGGAACTATGTAGTCAGGTTAGGAGGAAGAGCAAGTCATATCTTCTAGAGGGTAAGCAAAGTGCTAATGGAAAACCCATAACTAGCTTTTTTAAAGCATTCACAATGGATAACATTGTAAATCAATAAAAAACCCTGAAACAACACAATGAAAGCTGTCAAGGGACTGACTTCAAATCACCACTGACATTTATAGAGCATTTGGAAACCAAGTTGCATTAAAATCAGCTATATGTCCTAGCCTCCAAAGCAAAAATATTCTGATGATGACTCAAAGACCTTCACTAAAATTAATACCAAAAACATACCAATCACATAAATCTACATCTATAGCTATGTCTTGCTTGCTTAACAGCTTGCTGTGCAGTAAAATGCTTATGAGAATTGCTGCCAAAATAGGGTGAGTTCCAGCTCTACAAAGTGTCTATGAACACTTCTGAATGTATCATCAATAAGCTCCTCCACAGGCTTCCTTGGCTTCCTTTTATCCTTCCGCTTTGAAATATGCTTAGATATCTTCATGAATTTGAACTTCTTTTCCAACAGCTTGCAAAGGGGTCTGCAGATTCAATCTTTCTTCCACATTGCACTTGTCTTGGATAACAAAATAAGCCCATCCTTTTCCTCTCAGATTTTTGGAGCAAGACATGGCACAGTGAGTTTAGAAAACATTGTTGTAGACTTGATATAGGCCAAAATAGTGTATTGTCCTTTTAATACAGTCCTAATTATTTGACAACAGAATCCCGTCCACACCTACTCTTTAGAATTTTTTCCTTTTTCTCCCCTGCTTTTCTTATGTGTCTTGAGCTCTGTGTGCTTCATCTGAAAGTGGCAATCACTGCACATGAGCTACCACTTGAGAGAAACACTTTGTTCTTTCAATACTAACCAGAGTTTTGCCCTTGCCATTTTAATCACATCTAGCTACTAACCAAAGAAGCAGAATCCAGTATTTTCCAGCTGCTCTTGTGCTCCTATTTCCCTTAGGAAAACAAGACACAGGAGAACATGAGTAACAAATACAAAATAATACAAAATCCTACGTAACTAGCCAAAACTCAAAGTATTCCATTTGTGAACAGTATTACCTCTCATTTTCGTGACTAGGTAGGCAGGACTAGTGACAAATGGCCCATTTTTAACCCACCTCACTGAGAAGCTGACCCTAATGCCACGGCCATTCTTCACATACAGTTCACAGCCAGTATCAGAGCA
>WEKX01013177.1:10823-22290 GCA_013390025.1 Pitta sordida
AATATCTGAGAATGAGTTCAAAAGGGGGATGAACAGAAAAAAAACACTCCAACTGATGGATCTGATTCAAACGTTGTTTTTCATTGTACATAGAACCCTGGAATAAGTTATCTTCTATTTCTTTTTTATTTCAATAGTTGTTTGGCTCACATAACTTTGTCATTGCCTGTTCAATGGTTTCATTTTCTTTTTTTAAAATTATTTTTTATTACTGTTCAAGGATAGAATCATTTTCATAGAAGACAAGTGTCTCTGGACTCTTTCTGTGTTCATCCTATTGTGTTATTCCTTCAAGGGGTCAATTTGAGAGGTACGTACAGACTCATTTATGTGCATTAATCCATATATTGTCCCCTTTAAATTATTATACTTTTTCTACCACTTCTCTCTGCTGAAACAAGCTTGCCTATCTTCTTAATACCCAGGGTGAAGTTAAGGAGTCATGCTTGCCTTGGTTAGTCAGCAGAAATAAATTGCAGGATCCCTCCAGGGTTCCCAGATATGCCAAGAAAAGTTCAAACCAGACAGCCAGAAAGTGCTGTTTATTAAACCACTGTCCTTCATCTCTGTTTCTTCTCTCTTTGTGGTGACACCAAAAGTCCCCAGTCAGGACTGAACTTCCCTTGTTGCAGCCTCAGAGTGAAACAAAGCCTTTGCCCTCAGAATGCAAATGCAGGAACTATCCCATTTTTTGGTGGTTTTTTAATTTTTTTTATTTTTTTTTTTAAATAATAGAGAACAGAAATAAGTTCATACAAGATAAAATACCTGGTCTGTTCATGAGGACTGGCTGGAAGCTGACCCTTCTTTGTTGTTTTTTTTTCTCCAACTAATTTATAAGCTGCATTTCTAAACTGGACACAGTTTTAAAAATGGACCCAAGATTGGACCTTACAAATTGGACCCAACAAATAACGTGTTTAGTTTTTGGATGGAACAAGCCGACAAGTGACTAATGAGTATTACTCACAAAGGGCTGAGTTTCTATCGTTGCATGGTCAAAACTTGCTACCTTTCCATGAATCTTCACGCTGCTTTAACTAAAAGATGTTCTTGGTGCAGAACAACCTTTGGCTTTATAAGGCTAAAACCTGAAGTCATTATGCTGTGTAGATTGGAATTTCCTGGGTGTTTTCAGAGAATCACAGAATATTCTGAATTNAACACAAATCTGAGCAAAAGTGACATTTCCCTACACAATATCTCCGTTATTTTGTTATTGAATGTACAAGAGTAACACTGCTTATAAAATTCATCTTCTGCTATTCAACAGCAGCCTGTATTTCTACTTTTTTGATCTAATCATGACCCAAAGGTGCAGGAAAAATAATAGCCTCTTGAGTTACTTCTGTGTTTTACTAGAGAAAGTTTAATGCACAGGGTGGTAATGGTTATGGTGCAATGATTCTTAGCAATTCTAAGTGGCTGCACTACACTTTGATTCACAATTATTTTGTGATAGTAGAAACATCATAATGTATATAATCAGATACCTACCAGAAGAACTTTTCCCTGCATGTTTACAAGGAAAGAGCCGTTCTTGTGCTTTCTGAGGTGGGGGGTTTTTGTGTGGTTTCTTTTTTTTAAAAAAACGATTTTACTAACATTTTTTTAATAGAATATTGTTGTCAAGTAGAATGTTTCAAATGAAAGGATGAGAAAATTCACAGGAAATGAATTCTGAATTTAGAATTTCAAGGAGAAAAGCAAAGAAGTCTGGGATAGGATGAACTTTAATCCTCTAATGATTGAGGGACAAAATGCCTTTTTTTCCATGATAGCAAACAGTAATCTGTATGTGTAGATGCAGAGAAATTTTTAGAGATGATTCTAATAAATATTTTATATGACTAACGACGTAAAAATTATCTTGGAAATTAAATTGTCTTTATGACATAGTATTTTCTTTTCTTCTGCAAGGCATTAATGTCTTCCTTCCTGGTCCTATTTAGAAAAATAAAATTATATAATTTAGTTTTCTGTTATTTTTCTAAATATTTGTGACATATAAAATGAGACTTGGAGATATATCGAGGCCACTATAGATCTGGAGGTTCTGCAATTTGGGGAGACACAGAGATACAATAATAAGATTATCCAGTGTCCCCTTTTCCCGCAAACGTGACAAATTTTTACTCTTTTTTCTCTGTTTGTCTTGGAGATATGAACACTGCACTGTGCTCCTGATAATTATATTTCAAAGAAGTTACACATTTTGTGGCTTTGGTTCTTTATTNTATCCCATTTTTTGGTGGTTTTTTAATTTTTTTTATTTTTTTTTTTAAATAATAGAGAACAGAAATAAGTTCATACAAGATAAAATACCTGGTCTGTTCATGAGGACTGGCTGGAAGCTGACCCTTCTTTGTTGTTTTTTTTTCTCCAACTAATTTATAAGCTGCATTTCTAAACTGGACACAGTTTTAAAAATGGACCCAAGATTGGACCTTACAAATTGGACCCAACAAATAACGTGTTTAGTTTTTGGATGGAACAAGCCGACAAGTGACTAATGAGTATTACTCACAAAGGGCTGAGTTTCTATCGTTGCATGGTCAAAACTTGCTACCTTTCCATGAATCTTCACGCTGCTTTAACTAAAAGATGTTCTTGGTGCAGAACAACCTTTGGCTTTATAAGGCTAAAACCTGAAGTCATTATGCTGTGTAGATTGGAATTTCCTGGGTGTTTTCAGAGAATCACAGAATATTCTGAATTGGAAGGGACCCAAAAGGATCATCAAGTGCAACCCCTAAGTGAATGCCCATTCAGGGATTGAAGCCATAACCTTTGTGCAATGAGCACCATGTTTTATTTTTTTTTCAAGTAATCATGAGGGCAATTATGCAACACCTGCAGAATGACTATGACATTAGATCTAATCAGCATGGGTTTAGGAGAGGGAGGACCTGCCTGAACAACCTGATTTCCTTTTATGAACTGGTGACTTGCCTGGCTGACGATAGAAAGGCCGTGGATGTTGTGTACTTGGATCTTAGCAAAGCCTTTGACACGGTTTCCCATGGTAAGCTTCAGGAGAAAGTCTCAGAGCGTGGATTGGACAGAAGCATTTAATGTTGGGTTAGGAGCTGGTTGGATGGACGAGCTCAGAGAGGGTTGGTGAATGGTGCCACATCCAGCTGGCAGCCAGACACTGGAAGAGTGCTTGCCTCGGTACAGTTTAATATCATTATTGATGATATGGATGAGGAAATTGAGTCCATCATTCACAAGTTTGCAGATGATACCAAGTTGGGGGCAAATGTTGAACTTCCAGATGGCAGACGGGCACTTCAGAGGGACCTTGACAGCCTAGAGAAATGAGCAGTATGAGGTTTAACAAATCCAAATTCCAGGTTTTCCACTTTGGACAAAACAACCCCATGTGTCTCTATTGACTGGGGGAGGAGTGGCTGGAGAGTGGTGAAATGGAGAGGGATTTGGGAGTAAGAGTTGACAGAAAACTCAATATGAGCCAGCAGTGTGCCCAGGTGGCTAAGAAGGCCAATAGCATCCTGGCCTGTATTAGGAACAGTGTGGTCAGTCGGTCCAGGGAGGTTGTCCTTCCCCTGTACTCGGCACTGGTCAGACGCATCTTGAGTACTGTGTGCAGTTTAAGAAGGATGTTGAGCTGCTTGAGACAGTGCAGAGAAGGGCGACCAGAATGGTGAAGGGACTGGAGGACAAGTCCTGTGGGGAGCGATTGCGGGAACTGGGGTTGTTCAGCCTGGAGAAGAGGAGGCTCAGAGGTGACCTCATTGCTGGTAACAGCTACCTGAGGGGAGGTTGCAGTCGGGTGGGTGTGAATCTCTTCTTTCAGGCTGCCAGCACCAGAACAAGAGGACACGGCTTTAGGCTACACCAGGAGAGGTTTAGGCTGGGTGTTAAGAAGAGTTTTTTCCCAGAGAGAGTGATCCCTCAGTGGAACGGACTGCCCAGGCAGGTGGTGGTGTCGCCGTCCCTGGAAGTGTTTAAGAAAAGACTGGATGAGGAACTCACTGACATGGCCTAGATAATGTTTTCATTTATTAGAAGAGTCCAAAGTGGGGCTCAATAATTTTGAAACCAACTATTTTTATTATAGTGTTATGCAGTAAAATATCTTTTTTCCCCAAAAACATGATGCTGCATTTTAATGGCAAAGTTACTGTATTTGCCAAGCAAGATCTTTCCTATTAATTATTTTATCCTTTTGGACTTTACATTTCACTGAAAGAGTTGTTGCTTTTTGATATAAACAGAATGGTTTAGCTGACCTTTTGAATGCTGCTCATTATTGATCAAGCACAAAGGGCTTGTATTAGGTTCCTTCAGAATCCCCTCCAAAAGATTTAGCAAATACTTCATTTAAATTGTAAATATGAGTCAAGGGTGAGAAGGCCTTTGTTTTACCTAATGAAATTCCAGCCTTTGAAAGGATATAATATTCATAGAAATATTTAACCAGACAGATTCTAAGACAATATGTAAACTTTACTGAGTATGATAGTTTAGAAAAGAAATGCTGTCAGATCATAATGCTGAGAGAAGCAGATGACAACGTTCTGCAACTGAAATTACAGGCATTTTTTTTATTTGTCTTTAGCATTTCTACTGCTGGCTGCACACTGATGATGTGAATTGGATGGATAGATCTTGACTAATCTGTAAACACTTTAATTGGCTTCTGAAATGTAACAAAATCATATGGCAGGGTTTTATCCACAATTAAGTCAAGTTTTATGAACTTAATTCCTCACTATTGTTTGCTGCCAAAACAAAATTATCAAAGCCCCTGCTCGTTGACATGTCGTGAACAATTACAGGGCTGTTGACAAGCACTAGTTTGGAATTTTGGGATGAAACAGCCGCTGCTGAAAGGGCTGATTTGCAGCACCACGCTGCATTTTGACAGCATTTGCCTTGGGAAAAGTGTCTTAGGTCTGAGCCGTGCAAGTTTATAAATTTTACTTGATTTCTGTCATTTTGAGAAGCAAGTGTGAAAATCCAAAGGCTAAAGAAATTAAAGATTATGGGAGGCTTCCTCACACGTTCTGCTGTGCAGAATCACAGTGCAGGTGCCGAAAGGGTGTTTCTCAGACTACTTTGAGTGCACCTGGCAGTGGCTTTTATTGCATCTGCTGCGAGGTCAACAGCAATCAACATTCTGCTTCACCTTTCAATTTTTTGGGAGCTCTGGTATTGCTGGCTGTATCTCAGTGAGCTACAGCAAAATTTTCCCAGTGTCCAATGAGATTAGCTCTTAAAATTAAATGTAGAGGGGTAGACTCATGGTCAAGGTGCAGTTTTTAGGCACTGTATTTGATTTGAAATACTAGATATGCATTAATACGGCAATGGAATAAGGAGGGGGAAAATTAGCCTTACAAGATTAAGCATCTACTTCCTTCAACATCCATCCATCCCTCCTCTAGATTGCCTTTGCCATTTTGTCATATGCCCCTTTCCACTTTCTCTTCGCATACAAGGATGGCAAGTTCACAGGAGACAAAATCATCAGCAAAGTTTGTTCCAAAGAGAGTGGGTAAATAATCAGACGAAATCTAGTTTAATTTCATTACGTGGATGTTAAATTAAACATACATTGAGTTTCGTCATAACTTTTCTTTCAGAAGAAGTCAAAGATAGCAAGAGAAATATATTGCCAAAGATACCAGAAAACTTTGGTTTTGACTTTCAATGCCTAACTAAGGGGTCCAAAGAAACATGCCGAGTATGCTTTGCATACATATTTCACATGTAGTGACGTAAATTTCTGATCTTTTAACTACATTTTAATTCTGTGTTTTATGTGTTTATTTTGGAAAATTAAATTTTTTGCCCAGAAAAATATCAAAAATATTATGTAAGTGTAGAAAAGTATAATTATAACGTAGACATCTTTCTTTATATTAGCTGAAAAGGAAAATTTCCTATGTTAGCATGAGTTTAAGGAAAACAGGATTGTGCTAAATCCATATTATCTGCATTATTTCTACTTTCTTTCTAGCCAATGTGGTACTTGTGTATTCAATGAAATACACTTAGAGTAATTTAAAACTGTTGTATATGAAAAGATTAAATTCTACAAAATTAAAAAAAAATAAATTTGCATGTCTCTTGTGATGATCTGGTGTTTTGCCCATACTTCTGTATTTTTTTCCATCTTTTGGCTGTGCTTTATAATTTTTTTGTTAGTTGCTTGGTTTTGTTTGATTTGTTTTTAATTTTTCCTCTCTCTTATAGTTTTTTTGTTTGTTTGTTTTTTGCCCTACAGCACCTCACTCTTACTCATTCTATTCACTGTCAAGATATTTAGATAAATTCCTATTATGTCCTGACTAATCATATTCCCCGCTAAGAAATATATGAGTGACAACATTGATGTTTTTAAGTGGTAGAAAGTTTTCAATCTTTTAGGCAAAAATGCTCCCCTATTTTTGAACAGACCAAATGTCTTCAAGGAAAAACTTCATTTAAAGTTCTTGTAACTTATCTTATAACGTATTACGTCAACCAGAGCCGGCTCTATGTCCCTCATGGAATTTTTCTGTAGAGAATTTAAGAGGTAGATATTTCCCCCCTTCCTTCTCCTGTGCTTTTTGCACAGATTTGGGTATTTCTTTCTGTTGGGATATAGAGAATGAAAGATATAAGGCCCCAAACCAAGAAGAAAGTGTCTTGAGCTTCCAACTGTACAATGAATTGTCGCGCTTTTTACAGATCATCATCATTAATAAAATAATACCGTCCCTAAAATTTGAGAATTACTTCATTTGAGCCTAGTGTAATGGTTCCTTTGTGAACAATTCCAGTTGTTTGAGTCCTTAAAGTGGCAGAAGCAGGCTCTGAGTGTCCAATTTTATTTTTTTTCCCTAATGCCTACAACATGATTCCTGTTAAAGTACAATTTAAACCTTTAGAAAACTGCACTTTATTGAAATCTACTAAGCTCTGTCACCCAGTTCACAGCCTGAAATTAGTATGAATTTACTTGTGGGGCTGATTATCCTTGCAATGGACTTCATTAACCACAGAAAATGTCCTGGTTTAGGTGGTCTAGAAGTTAATTTTGTTGTGTGTGATTGTTGGTTTTTACACACGTACCTTTTCCCATAAGTAGGTATTGCACTTTATTTATAAATTTTTATACATACCTACGGATATATTTTATGGAGAGAACCTCAGGCAGTATATAATAACACCATTTTTCAGGTTTCACAGCAGATCTTACCTTTCTATTTAACATTTAGAAGTTCAAGTCATGAAAAAACTTGACTCTTTAGTTTCTAAAAAAGATTTTGTATGCATGCCTACAAAAGCAGTTATAAGAAATGTAAATTTTCATCTGGAGTACCAAAAAATAGAGGCTAGAACATATTCAAGCCAAAGACAACTGATACTTGCACAGAAGATAAACTGATTATATTACATAAATTACTGGGGGGCTTGAATTCTGTGGAATGTTAATGAAGGTCCTGTGTAGAAACCCGTTCCTGATTATTGCAGGGCTGCTCAAATTTGTGAATGTGAATAAATATAAGCACGGGGATGGGAGTAAATGTGTGAATTTTAAGGTTAATGAGATAAACAGGAACCAGGAGGAAAATGGAGGAAAATTTTGAACATTTCCATAGATATTTAAATTCAGAAAAGATAAGCAAAGTGGGAACAGGTTGAGGGAAATTTAAGATAGCCTCAGATTAGTTCTAACTCAGACAGGTTGTTGTCTTCTGTCTGCTATAATTTCTTTACTTGCTCTTTCTTCTCTTTCTGAGCATTTTCAGGATTTTCAATCACAACAAAGGAGTATTATCAGTCTATCCTCTGGGTCTTCCACGTGGACATTTGAAATTTTTTTATTTATATGAACAAAGGAATACATCCTTGGGATGTTTTAGCATAACTGTTTTCAAAACTAATAGATGAAGACACTAAATGTGAACTCTTTTGGTAAAAAAAATACTATTTATATCACTGGATATATAACTCCAATTATATATATATATATAAAATTATTCTTGGTTTTGAAATGCAAGCAAAAAAAAAAACCACCTAAATCCAGATGCACATTTTATTTATTATATAAGGGAAGAAACATGGATATGAATCACTTATATTCTGAAACAGATCACTGAATTATGTTATATCTGTGTTTGTAGTAAGAGGGCAGAACAGATACTGAAGGCTTAGTGTAAAGCAATATGTCTATTAAAGTAATTCCTGCTGCCAAGTCATGGTTCCAAAACATGAAATGTCCACTTCCCCATTTGCAGAAGAAACTGGAAATCTGAGAGACAACTGCTTCTTGAGGACAGTTGAACAACAACAAAAATCAATCTCACAAACAAAAAACCAAAACTAAACCAAAAATCCAACCGGAGAACCCCCAAACCCAGTAAAAAAGCAAACAGGGCCTTAAAAAAACAACAACAAACAAAGGAAAGATAAGCGAACCAGAAAAATCTGATTCAAAGTAACTGGAATTTAAAATCAGGTTCTGTTCACAAAGGTTAAAAGTTTAAAAGAACTCCTTAGGTCTTTTAATTCCAATTAATAAAGGTTAGTTATGTCATAAGCATCAACATTTTTGTTGCACTATCCTATTTCTTTACATTCCCATCTGGAGGCCTGGAGGCTATGGTTTCATAGATAATCATACTTGTTATTCAGATAAAGTAAAGGCTGGTAAAAATCTGCGTAGCTCAAAAGAAGGTTTTCTCAGCTGGGGACAAGGAATATATTAGATAGTGGTGTTAATTTGCCACAGTTCATGATTCCTGCTTTTCAGCAAGACCTCAGAGCCTAAAATGAAATGCTCTTGTCATTTTTAATCCATCTTGGCAGACAGCTTTTTCTTACTCGGTGACATATTTTTGTTTCCTGGGACTCCTACTTTATTCCTGTGCGGGAGGGGCGTGAATAAGACAAATGGGAGAGAAAAGAGTTGTTTATGTTTAAAGCCTGGGTTGCAGTTTATGAAATATAGGCTTTTCCCCCAGATGTGACAGTCTTCCAGCCAAGCTCAAAATTGTAAAACAATTGTATCTCTGGTACTTAAAATCTGTTTGCCACTGTTTCTCCAAATTTAAATTATGGCACCTTTAACTCTGAATATGGATAGTTTTCTTCTGAATATGGTTATGAATAATGTATCTCCTGTTAGTACCGCTTTTCATGAAACACAAATATGAGATGATACCCCATTGCTCTTTCACAAAACCCCTAAAATACCCTGGAGAAGACTGCAAAGCAGAATTCTGGAAACAGTTGTAGCACATCTTAAAGAAAAGATAAAATAAAATCTCTGTGAGTGTTTGAAAAGGCAGAAGCAGAGGCTCTTGCTGATGCTTTTAAAAATAGCAAATTAAAGCCTTTCATTGCTTTTAATATGCATTTTAATTTCCTATTCTCCTAGCCTGACATTTGGCAGAGAGATAAAAACACTAATTAAGTGTAGATGTGCATTTGAAATGCTGGCTTTTCCACATAGTTTATTTTCATTTAAAATTTTCAGTATTATTCAAAGGCTTGAGAGGATCAAATTTAGTGAAAACAGAGTGGTGTTTAGCCTGCAGACTAAGGTTGTTTCACTAGAAATTTAGGTGAGCTCATGGACCAGATCCTAAAAGAGATGCTAAGCTCCCATTACAAGGTTGAGCAGAATTGCAGATTCTGAACTTTAAATTTGCTACCAAACCCTTGCTTTTCCATTGGTCCTTGAAATAAACACCTCCCAAGATGACAAATCCCTTTGAATACCGAGCACTAAGTTTGAGCGTGAGCTTAGGTGTTAGCAAAATCCAAACCCCAAACACCTGTTCACACATCTTTAACAACCAAAACTTCTAGAAAAAGGTTCTGAGAGTTTGTACATTGTTGCCTTCAGAATTCATAATCACAGAATATTTTGGAAAGCACTACAATGATCATCTTGCCCCATCTCTCTTCCATGGGCAGGTACAATTTCCACTACACCTGGTTGCTCAAAGGCTCAGGAACAGTCCCACCCAATGAAGGTTTTATTTAAGCTTTATGCCAAAAGAGGAAACTTGATTTATAAAAACATATTGAATTACTCAAAATTAGATGTATCCATTGTTAAGCATGGCCCAATATCTGAAAATGGATGTTTAGAGTCAAATCTTGTGGTTTGGGCAAAAGAACAAACACATGTTTTTTTATTTTATGAGGTTTGTGTTGGAAAATCAGAACATTCTGCTTAAATATTTCCCTGTGAAGGTGGGGAGGCCCTGGCACAGGCTGCCCAGAGAAGCTGAGGCTGCCTCATTCCTAGAAGTGTCCAAGGCCAGGTTGGAGCAACTTGGGATAGTGGAAGATGTCCCTGCTCGTGGCAGAGGGTTGAAATTTGCAAAGAATTATATGTGCACAACGCTATATGGGAGAGAATTAAGTTCATGAGCTGTTCTTAGTCTCTTTCTTTGCAATTGCCTACTGCTCCAAATTAAACACTTGTTTATTTCTGCAAGTGGACAGAAAATATCCTACAGCTAAAGTGATGCTGTAGAGTTGGACTGAAACCTATTTACTTCTCTGTTCCCCTCCCTGCAGGAAAGGACTTCATTCCGACCAGATGGGGTGTTGAGTGTTTTCACACCTGAGATTCCTTGTCACTGGCATAAATGTGCAGGGAATTGTGCATGTCATTTACTATGCATCTCGCTTCCCTGAGTTGTGTTCACCTGGACCCTGTTCTCTCTGCCCTTCACTTTCACGGGCGATAAAATCTTCTTGAACATATGCCGGGGAGAAAAGAATTAACTTGTGTAAAAAGTACCCAAAACCCCTTTATCTGTCAATGCAGATAGCTCATCTTAAGAATTTCTAATACAAAGAATACCTTCCCTGGAAACTTTGTGTCTGAGGTGATTGCATCTGCAGGGACACTCAGGGAAATAAATCACTTGGTAATGAACAGTGTCGCTGCCTATATTTAAGCAAATTCTTGGCCAAATCTCTCTTTTGATATGTCTTCTGTCACTAGGGTTGCATGCCATGAAATCCCTTGAGGGCACCAGGCATTTCTGCTTACACATAACAAGGAGCCAGAAGCCTGAAATTGTCATGTTGTCTCCCTGACCCGTAGAGAGGTGACTTCATTTTAGAAATCCCTTGGAGCAACTGCTGTCCTTGATATCAATTTTACCACGAAAAGACATTGCCTGCCTGACATAACGAAATCATATATGATCATTTTTTTCCTTCCAGAGTTCATGCTCAGTGAGAAGTGAGCTGCCTTTGGAAGACCAGCAGGTTAAACACTGACAAGAGCAAAATGGATCATTGCCCTGTTGTTGTGCTTCTGTCATCCTGACTGGAGATTCCCAAACTTTTTCAATAATGATTTGAAGAAAATCAGTCAGGACTTAAGGCAATTGTTTGCACACTATAGAAAAGTTTATTTTTGGCCTAAAAGCCAAGGGAAAGGGCCAGCAGTGCCCTCTGCCACTGCCAGGTGCCAAAAGAG
>WEKX01013177.1:22306-34887 GCA_013390025.1 Pitta sordida
AAGCCAAGGGAAAGGGACAGCAGTGCCCTCTGTCAGTGCCAGGTGCCAAAAGAGACCGCCCCCCAGTTGTCACCCCTTTTTATCCCCTTGCCTCATCCATATGCAAATTGCCCAATGAATATTCATTTTTACAGCATTATGTCACTTGCTATGGATCCTTCAACCAATTGGCTCCCATGTTGTTAATTCCTTTCCCCTTGTTTCGACTAACTTTCGATATTGTTTATCTTCAGAGGGCACAGAACTGCTCCTTTCACCTTTAATATTCAGCCTTAGCTTTCAGGCCCTCTGAAGGATTCTAAAGTTAGCCAATCTTTCTAAAATTCCCTAAAAATCTATCACCAATCTTTCTAAAATTCCCTAAAAATCTATCAAATTTCCACTACTTCAATAAAATTCCTAAATCTCTGTGCTATACACTAAATTTGTAATTTCTAAATCTTCAAATCAATAGTGTGTTTTTTCCTGTAAAACTTTTAATTTCTTTTTGTACCTACTTCTGTTTAGAGGTTAGCAAAGATTAAACCCGTATCATTAGGCACATTGTATGGAGACAGGGTAGATTTCTTGTCAAACAAAAGACAAGATGTTTCAAGGCATAAACTCTTATTTTTTGACATTGCATCCCTATGATCTTCTAGCATTACGACTTTATACATGATTTTATTCATTTTAGTCTTCTTCCTATCTGTCGAAAAGCATACATGATTAGTCTAAAAATCCCTCAGTTTATTTTGGCTTCCCAAATTATATAAGCATGAACATCTGAGGTTCAAATTCTCACCAAGTTTTTCTGTTTCCTGCAGACATTTTTGCACAAACCCCAATTTAATTACATTAAAAAAAAAAAAAAATACCAAACCCTTCACTAGATTCATTACAGTCCAATACAATTAAATATATTTCAGTACAATTGCATTTTTTGTGGGACCACAAAATGATGCAGATATTTTCTAATATTTCAGTTTCTCAAAGATTAGTTGAATCCAAAGCCACAACTTTTGATTTCCTGCCCATGAAGTCCCTTCAGTAAGTTGCTTTTGAAAAAATGAGATGAAAAAGGTTTGCAACTCTAAAAATGTCCACATGAATCCAAACCCTTGTATTTATTTATACTTATGGGTGTATTTGATTTTATTATGCATGGTTCTCATCGTTTGTACCCTCAAGTTCTTTGCAGAAATTAAAAACGCCTTTTCTGAAAGCTGGGGTCATCAGATATCAGGAGCTGGAAGCAGAATTTCCCCTCTTAAATCCCTCTGAGAGGGGATTCCTCGAGGAATAAATTGAAGCAAACCTTGGTAAAATCTACATAATATTTTAAAGGATCATACAAAATAGATCAATGAATAAATATTCTGAGTAAGGCTATGCTTGGACCTCATCCTGATTCCAAACAATGGGGAAGGTAACAGCTCCAAGGAAATGGTTTGACATACATGACTTTCACCATCATTTACACGTACTTTCTTTCCAATAAAGTACTTAAAAGATTTGCCATTGCTACTGAGTCGCATGGCTGAGGGAAAGATGTAGTGGCTTAAACTCTGGGCTGTACATCAGTAAAGAGACATTATTGAACCATAATGCTGTTTTTACCAGGCAACACTTGAAGTGGTGCAGGCCAGCCATGAGGAAAAGTGACACACTTCACAGTACAACCTTGTACTTTCAGCAGCAAGTTCAGCACTACCATCATTCATCACCCTCACATATCATGGTTTAGTTGTTATTATTGCATTATCAGGCAGATACTTCCTTTGTGTTTCTTTTCCCCCGTGGTTTTATCAAGATTTTTGTCAGATATATAAGCCTCGCCAAACGCTTTCAAGCCCAAGGTCTTCGAGTGATGTTACTGTCACAGCATAAAGCTCTTTGTCCTCCAAGCTAACAACAAAAATAAAGTTATTCACCTCCCCATATGTAATTTTTTTCATCTTTATTTTTGTCACTGTGATTAACCGCCAAAACTCTCTCTTTCTTTTCAAGGCATAACAGAAATGCAGCAATTTGAGACTTGGCTGAAATAGATGTGAAAGCACTGATTAAAAAGTAATTATATTGTGTGCACACCCCAGATGAGCAAGACATTAATTAATTAGACTACCTACTCAATGAAAGATAAGTAACCAAGATCACAATTATCTTTTCAGTCTATGCCTGGCGCCTGGACAGTACTGTGTTATAATGCAAATAAGCAACGGTATTAAATAACAATCATTAAGAAAATGTTCTAATTCTGCTCTCATAAACATGAATAACTTTATCAATAGTTCCTGAGATTTCTAAAGGCCCAAGAAATTCCCATCTCATCAAAACCGTGTAATTCACATTTTTCGATTGGTTTGCTGCTTTCAGAGGAGGTAAGGAAGCTTTCCAAGTGAAAAAAAAAACCGCTTTAATAGAGTGGTGAGTGTCCCCACCTCTCACTCGGGAGACCGGGTGTTCAACTCCCACCAGGAGGGCAGTGATGTCATTTAAGAGTTGGACTCGATTATCCTTGTGGGTCCCTTCCAACTCAGAATAACCTGTGAGTCTGGATCTGTGAAGGTGCTCTCCAGAAGTGCACTCACAACCTGAAGTTCAGGATTCCTTTTTTCCTTTAAAAAGCCCCATTCCACCAAACTTCTTGAATAAAATCGATAAAAGGTTATGGCTCTTTCAAGTAAGACAGTCGTGTGTCATAAATTCTCAGTTTCAGTTTTGTGTCACTTTCTTCTTCTTATGAAGGGGCTGATTAAAGAAATGTGATTTTTTTGAGCTTTACCTGATTCTTAGGAACAAAATACACTGAATAACTCTGGGATTTTTAGCCAAGGGCGGGGAGAAACCCTTGTACTACTTTGCTCTTTTGACTCCTCCATCCTTGAGGTCTTCCGTCACAACAAGAAGAGATGCCAAAATCTTCTAACTTATTACACTCCATCACAGCCCTGCTGAGTGTTTCATACTCATGGGCCGGGAAATAAGATAATGTCCTTTTGTTCAGTGCACACGCTGATTAATGCAGTTGTACCTCTCCATCATTAGCTTTAATCTGCTGGTCTGCTGCTTCCAGATGTTCTGAAAAGATGCTCTATAATTTCTGTGCAAACATCACAAAAACTTGTGTTCCTTGGCAGTGAATTAGCCAACAAAATCCAGTCAACGAGTGACACTATTTTAAACCTGTTTGCCAACATGTCATGGCTCAGGTGTGTGTTTACCTTTGAGTGCTCAGAAGTAAAAGACTCACCCTCTGTCCAGCAACCCTTAAATACTGTCCTCTGTGCAAAGTTAGAATTGCCATAAATGTCATTACTAGGGGTTTATAACTATTTAGGTTATATTATTAATATAATTAAGATTATATATAATAAATACTAGGTGATAGGAAAAGTTCAGCACTATTATAAATTACCATTGGGTTATAAATTTGTCAGGGATGTGTCTGAACATCCAAGACAGTTGAAAAGAAGACTGTAGCAACATTTGCAGATGATGAAAAATTACCTTTTATGGTAATTAGAAGGAGCTCTCACCCTCAGTCATTTTTGGGTTTTGTTTCCTTTTGGTGTTGCCCCTCCAATATTTGTGAAGTAACAATTTGTTTCTGAAATATTCAGTTATTAACTAATGGGTGGTCAGTATTTGTGTTGTCTGGAGGCAGAAACCTTATTCATAGTGAAATTTTATTAAATAACATCCACTGGTCAAAAGAGGTAGATTAATGCTTTTCTGTGCCCACGTTTTTGGATCAACATATAAAGAAGTAGAAAATACTTAGGAGTAAGGAAATAAATTCTAGTACTTTTATATGGATGGAAAGTATTGGGTTTTTCTGTGCTTCTGAGGAGTAACTAATAATTGTGCTGGTGCCATGGACTTAAGTAATGTCTTTAACATCCTTTCTCATCACATCTTCTGGAGAAAGTGTCTGCTAATATTGAATTGGCTCTCTACAACACTTGGGAGTCAACAAAGTTTTAACATATCTTGAAAGCTCTGTGGTTTTCCGCCGGAACTGCAAATATCAGTGTGAGAAATACCAATGGGAAGTGCCAAGTTTGGGAACAAGTTTCTTCTCCCCAGACAATGAGACAAGTAAGAAATTTCTCGCAGCGCAGGGTAAACTCAGAACACAAGAGAACAACACTGCTGTTGCACAGATAAGACTTGAAAAACCTGTCTGTTTTATCCCAAACACTGCAGAGAGGCAAAAGAGGAGAAATAAACTGTGAAACACTGTGAAATGTGCCAAATAGAGAAATGCTGAATTGTTGTGTGCCAGAAAGATTGTTTTACTTGGTTTTGTTCCTTTTTTCCTTTCTAACATCACAGGTATTGTAGTAACTAATTAAGCCACCTCTCCTTAAGCTTAATTGTTCCTTTTAAACTTTTACTTTCTCTTTCTAGAAGGGAGAAGTCACCAGCTAGGAATTCTGTAAGTCTCCTAGTTTTTGCAACCATCCCAAATGTGTTTACTACTGATTAAAAAAAAAAAAAAAAGTGAGACAGAGAAATGGAGCCCTTTTAGGACTAGTCTCCAAATTTAAATGGATTAACAATAAAGGAATTAGTTTCTAATGTTTCATAAAAAATAGATGGGGTCAAAGATCATGTTTTATGGGGATCACAATTGTAGGAGAAAGTTATATGGAGGATTTTCTATTCAAACAGTTCCTATATGATTCTTTCCGTGCAAATGCAATTTATGACTCAAATATTTCAAAGAGTTGCTGGTTCAGAATATTGGATTATCTTATAGTTAGTGCTTCAGCAACACTAGTAACTAGAGGAACTTCAGCGTTGTTTGATGATCAAAAAGGTGATTTCAACAGATGAAAGCAGCAGAACAAGGTGTTTTGGATTTTTTTCATTTCAAAAGTACGGCTCAGAATTTGAAGGTTAATCAACAAGTTGAATAGAGTGAACCTTCACTACTTCGTGGTTCCTCTCTCGAGGCTTCACTTCTGTATGTGGAATGGCTTGCCCGCAGAGGTCGTTGACTCGCCAAACCTGGAGGTGTTTAAGGGTAGGCTGGATGAGGTGTTGAGTGATATGACCTAGATGTCGATGCTGGGTTAGTTGGGCTATAGGTTGGACTAGATGATCTTCAAGGTCCTTTCCAGCCTTATCTATACTGTGATGCTGTGATACCGTGACACTTCTTTGCAGTCTGCTTTCTTAGCGATAACGGAAGTCTGTTTCACGGCGTATTCACAACTGCACCTCTGCTAAACTGACACTTGTGGATATGCAAATTAGCCCCACACACAGCACTACCCCCCTCAGCTCTGGCATGCTCAGACAGTGTATCAATGGCTGCCAGCCCCGCCCCACTCCCCTGTGCTCAGAAACTGGGGAAAATTTGCATATTAATGAGTTTCCTATCATCCTGGATGGAAGGCTTCACGAGGGGGAGGGGAGACCCATGGCACCGCGATAATCAAAGGTTGACTGTAACATGCAGAGAAGTCAAGAGAAGGTGCTTGACAAGGTGCAAGAGTCAGGACACAGTGATTATGTGTATAATTTGATTTATTCCTGATACAGTATAAAAACGTCACCTGTCTCTAAAGAGTAACTCTATCATCTATTGAAATGGATTATAGCATCTAAGGAGTCTTAATGTCAGCAAGTTTCTCTGGAAACTTACAGGTTTACAGACTTTGGCCTCACAGAATTAAAAATTGCAAAGCAGCAAAGTATCTTTGGAGAGTTTGTGTGATCTCTGTATTTGATGGGTTCTTAACACTTTTACTCACATTTAACACCAAAAAAAAATTAAAAATATAATCATGGCTTCTAAAAATGGCCAGACATCTCTTCTAATAATTGAAATTATTGTTATTTGTTGCATATACTTTTAAAGAGTATAATTTTTGTTGGTAAATTCTCTTTCTTGAAATACTAACGCAACTTTTTTTGCTGCAAAATATTCTCTGCCTATGAAATCTTTCAAGTGCAGTTGTTATTTTTCCAAATGTGAATGGTCCTTGTATCAGAGAGTTCTGAGAATTCATTTGTCAGAAAATGGTGTCTGTATCTGATGTGTTTGCAAAACAAATATTTTCATCCCAGAGAAAAATCAAATAACTTTTATTTTTACAGGTAAACTGTTCCCATACAAGCTGCAAAACATACATTAAAGATGTCAAAATACTATATGACTACAAATTTGTGAAATTTGTTGGTCATAAAAGTAAGATAGACATTCTAGTCCACATATATATTATCACTAAAGAATCCATTACTATATTATCCTTTGAGTCTTTCTTTGAGTCTTTATTTTTCTGGGGCAAGCACTTTTGTTTAGGCTGCCTTTTTCTGGTTCCCTGTTTACCTTCATCTCAACTTTGCATTTCTAAAATGAACCTGACTATGATGTGTCAAAATCTGGGTCATTACAGTAACTCCAGGAGTTTATGCAAATTCCTGCCCCTCTACTTGAGTCAAACTGGGGGTCATTGAACTGAGGATTTAGAAATTCATAGACTTTTAAAAATCTAGAGATTTTAATGAAATAGCTAGAAGATTTGTATTTAGAGGAATTAGTAAGTGTTAAAAGCAATTGTCAGACCTGAAATTTAAGGTTGAATATTAAAGGCAAAACCTCTAGTTTCCCAGCACAGAATGATAAACAGAATGATAAACAGAACAGAACTTTAGACAAAATAGGGAGCAAAGGAATGTAGAACATCAGAGTTGGTTGGTCAAAGTCTTAAAGCAAAGCCTAAATTTGTGGCATAATTGTGATGGGATAAATATTCATGAGGTGTATGGCATATGTATTAAGCAAATGCACTTAAGCAGGGGAGAGAGCTGGGGTAGGGTTTTTTCCTTTGGCTTTTGACCTTTTGAAAGGCTTGGGAGGACGGCACTGTTCAACATGTTTATTGATGATATGGACAAGGGAATTGAGTCCATCATCAGCAAGTTTGCAGATGATACCAAGCTGGGGGCAAGTGTTGAACTGCCAGAGGGTAGGAGGGCCCTTCAGAGGGACCTTGACAGGCTGGAGAGATGGGCAGGCTCCAACAGTATGAGGTTTAACAAGACTAAGTGCCGGGTTCTTCACTTCGGCCATAACAACCCCATGCACCGCTATCGGCTGGGGGAGGAGTGGCTCGAGAGTAGTGAAGTGGAGAGGGACTTAAGTGTACTGATTGATAGGAAACTCAATATGAGCCAGCAGTGTGCCCAGGTGGCTAAGAAGGCCAATGGCATCCTGGTCTATATCAAGAACATTATGGCCAGTCCGACCAGGGAAGTTCTCCCTCCCCTGTACNGGTCCCTTCCAACTCATAGTAATCTGTGATTCTGTGTTTCTGTGACAAGGGAACTCTTCGCTGGATCAAAGGTGTTTTTCCCTTTTTTCTGAGGGCACAAAGAAATCTTTCCGTAGCTTGATCCCAGAACAGATTTTCCCTAAATCATCCTGATGCAGGGAGCGTAAATCAAGCTCAGATGAGACTTTAACCGAGAAGATAGGAAGTGCTATACTATGTAATTAATAAATCCAGCTGTTCTTACTCACACTGTGGTACAACCTGGGCATTTGGTAATCTCTTTTTGGCATATAAAAGTCACCTTATGAAGTCTTCAGTTTGCATTTAGGATCAGCCCTGCATTCAACTGCATTTGAATGTACGTTCTGGAAGTGTCTGGATGTACATTCAGCATTTACTGTCACTCTCAAGTTGAGGCGAGCGAAACATGTCTCTGTTAGGTCTAAATCGATTGTTCTTTCTGTGCTAACCGAGGCCTAATAATTGAGGTGAGAACAATTAAGCTGAGGCCTCTGACAAAGCAGTCCTAATTCTTCCTCAATCTCAGTGAATTCACCAAAAGCTCAAAGCCACTCCATAATATAGCGGCAAATGAAGAGCATCATTAACTGTGTCAAAATGTTTGCAATATCCTGCAAAAGAACTGCAGTCATTGTAGAAAAATCAAGAACCAAATCTCTCAGTATCCTTCGGTTTCCCAGTAGCCCTTCCCTCTCCTTAACTCTACATTTTTACACAAAGTTTCTCTGTATAAACTACATCATCCCAGCAGTGCAACTGCAGGTTGTCCTTCTTCATCCTTTCATTGCCAGGTGTCTGGGTGTATTGAATACTAACTGCATCATCCACTCAGCTGGGAAAGGACATTATCTGCAAGATTTGCTGCTTTCTCTCAAATCCAGTCCCCTGCTCCTGGCTGCATTGACAGAGCACGTTACACACTTCGCATTTGTCATGATTTAACTTAAGATTTTCAAGGGACAGATAGAAATAATGGAGCCCTGAAACTTAGCAAAAATTTCTTATTAATACCTGTGGAATGGGAGTTCACCTCCTGGGGGAAAAAGCCATTTGTGTGGTAGGATACACAGCAGATAAATTGGAAGCTGGATCTTGAATTTATGTTAAGTACTTATACTCCAAGGTTTGATAGCTATTTATATTTTAAAATACGGTCTTATGAAGAAATGAAATTGAAATCCAGAAATACATATTTCAAAAGAATGCCAGAAGAAGGTATTTTAAATAGATAAAAGCAGATTGTGTCTATTTCTAAAACGACGTTTTTTTATATGTCTGTTTTCTCACAGCAGTAGCATTATGCATTTGCTAAGGCAGACATGGTGTACACAGCTTAAGCCAGAATTCATTTCCGTAGATTAAACTCAAAATTCTGTAGTTTTATGTCTCCCTGCCTCTGTCTTGGAAATGATATAAAGCCATTCTTAGTCTACGATATTGAGAAAAATTGGTTCAGTTTCATTGTGCCCTTAATCCCCCAGTATCTGAGTGTGCATTAGATGGCAGATATCAGGCAACATTTAGCAAAGCTGAAGCAGAACTGAATTGTAGGACATTCAGAGATGTAATAGGGTGCTCACACAGACTGATAGCACTGCAGAAACGTGGTGAATGTGTGGCTTCATTGTGCTGTGATAAGTTCAATCCCCTTTCTATTACCAGCAGCATAAGGATGTGAGATCAACAGCTGCCACCTCAAAAAATTTGACCGAATGAGCTTTTTCTGGATGACATGTAACACACACACTCACAAAAAAGTCAGATATTGCAGGTAGTGGCAATTTGGGTATTCAGTACATTAACACTGCAACCTGTAAATGGAATAACGGGAGGAGAGAGGATCAAGGTCTGAATACTGCAGTGAAAAAAAAGAGATGGATAAGGTGGAGAATTGTTTATTCATGCACGAAGGTGTTGCAGTGATTCAGCCTTCTGAGATGCTCTATTTTCCGGGGCAGTTTCTAATCCCGGAGGAACTGCATGACTGTAACCTGAAGACCTGCTTTACCTTGTGTGTATAAAGACATTTTAATTTGAGGGTTTTTTCGAGTCACAAGAATAATGGGTAGATCTAAAATTAAGAAACTGTCCCTTGGACTCTTTGAAGACACACTTGACGTAGAAGACACACGTGATGTTGGGTTTCTGCTGATTCCTGGATATTGTTTTCCTGCTTTTAAAATTACTGTGAACAGTTAACAGAAAAAAATACCCTCTGACTAATTTTTCCTGCTATCCCCCAGCCTGTGTAACATCTCAGCAGGATTAGTGTCACCTACATACAGAAACTGGAACTACTGTGTCTATTGACTTAATAGTGTCTTTTACAGAAGACATTAATGGCATAATAAATACTTAACCAAGTAAATATTAAAGTATATTTATAGTAGCCACTGTAAAATCTAATTAGCAGCCAAATTAGGATCTCATTGAGCAAAATGTCATGCAAACACATCACAAAGGACAAGTCCTATCTGAAACATAGCTCCCTGTCCTCCCAGTCACCAGCCAGGAACCTTCGAGGAGGAATTAAAATATGAACTTTCTGTCTACATCCCTTTAATTTTCTCTATACACGGTATATTAATTCTTTTACCTCCATTTATGCCTCTGTTTGTGAGGTGGATTTTACAGTATATTTAATGTACAAGTGATGATGTGCACAGATGTTACCCAAATGTGTAATGTTAGAACTGAAATGAAGGGGAGAAAATATATGGTGTTGTTACACAAAGAAGAGAGGAGACATTTTCAGACTCCTGAAACTGTTATGTTTTGGATGATCTTGCATAAATATGTATTTCTATCACTTCTATAGATATTCTGTATTGTTGTAACAGTGATATATATGAGTATATAAAGTATATTAAGTATTTGTAGAGTTTATAATCTATATGATGTATATAAAGTAAATCATGTATATGGTCACAGAATCACAAAATTGCAGAATTAGCAAGATTGGAAAAGACCATGGAGATCATTGAGTCCAACCTATTACCCAACATCATCTTATCATCTAAATCATGGCACTAAGTACCTCATCCAATCTTTTCTTAAACACATCCAGGGATGATGACTCAACCACCTCCCTGGGCAGACCATTCCAATGGGAAACCACTCTCTGTGTGAAAAAAATTTTCTTAACATCCATCCTAAACCTCCCCTGATGCAGCTTAAGATGTATATGAAGTATATAATGTATATAGAGTATATAAACTGAGAAGGAGAAAAAAGCTATTTTAATTCATCTTTTTAAAATACTCTGAGAAACAATGCAAAGCCACCACTACAGCAGTTTTCATCCCTTTTTGTTTTGTTGCTCTTTTCAGCTGGAGTTCTGTTGTATTTATCCAGTTTTATCAGTCTGATTTACACATGAACCTCGTTCCTGAGCCTAGATTATTTAGTTGCCAGCCTCAGTGGTTTATTTGGAGGTGATGAAGAGAAGTCTGCTGCTGCCCTGGTGTCCAAGAGTAACAGCTGGTATTCCCTCCTCTTGAAAGGGTTGCCAAGGACGGAAATACACGTGGCACTAGTGGCACTAAAGGCTGAGAAACATTTCTGAGCAGCTGTCACTGTGATGAAAACAGTGCAAATACACAAAACATTTCTTTATTTTGCCAGAACCCTCAGTGGTTTTGGCGCTTTTCCGCTGTAAAACGGGATGTTCTGCGGATGGTGACAGTACCAGCAATGTCAGGCACCTCTTTATCACGAAGGTCTTTAATCCTGTGTGTAACTGAGATGGTTCCAACGGGATGGCAGAGGCAAGGCTGGCACCAATGTGCTTCAGTGGCTTCTTATATGGTTTGCTCTGAAAATTAATTTTGTTCTGCAGTCAAATGATTACAAAGTGACCAGTTTTTTTATGCGAGAGCGGCCGGACAGAAGTGTGCTAAATTATTTCCAGATCCAGGAAGAGACATTCAGAAGAAAGGCTTAGGGAAAGAGGAGTGGAAAGGCAAAACAAATACGGAGTTTGCTCAGCAGCTGGATGTTTCTGTGTAAAATAACTTGCTATAAGGAAATGTGCCGCTCTGTAAGTACGGATTTATTTTTCTTTTTCTTCTTTCAAGTTTCTGTGAGGGCAGCTTTCGCAAAGGAAATTCCTTGCAAAATCGCCACGTCTAAGGTTTGCCATTATCTTTAATGGGATAATATTGCCTTAAGTGGGCTGGAGGCAACTCACTCCATTTGCAGAATCCAGCTTAGAGTTGGAAGGAATTACCTCTGCCTTCTATCCTTGCCCTGTACGCTGAAATAGAGGGGACAATCGCATCATTTCAATATCTTGGTAAAACAGCAGATAATGCATGGCCTAGATGGAATTCTCTGCTACTGGACAAGAGCCAAAGATCAATTATTTTTTTTATTTTTGAAGTCCTTGCCCTCAGTCACCAACAAGTAGTTAAACTCCAAGTATTGGGAAAACTCTGCATCTTTTCTTTTTTGACTGCACCGTAACAAGTTTATTGCCAGGCATACAGATGGAAATAAACTTCTAGGACGCATTATTTCAAAGAATACAATTTTTAGACGAAGCATAGTTCATAATTATTAGGCCCCTAATGATTATTAGGCCCCTAAAAAAAGTGTAAAGAACATCCATTAAAATTAGGACCTAGAAGAAAGAAGAAAAAAATTAAGGGGTTGTTTTGTTATTTTTTTTCTACATAACAAATAAAAAATAGCCAGTAGTTGCAGCAAGTAATTGTATAAAATTGTTCTCTTTACTGCCTATTGTTCTGGAGATGGGAAAGAATGAAACCATCACAATCACCACACAAAAGTGAAATATATAGTGCAGGAATATCAAGAAGGAATAATAGGGGAAATACGTTGTAGTGAGAGAAACTATTTAATGTTCCTGCATTGGCACCTTTCTTTAGGCAACTTACAGCAATAGTAAAAGCAAATAAATAAAATGTAATGACATGTAAGGAGCAAGGTGGGGGAAAGAGCAGAAAATACAATGTCACATTATAAATCAGTAACTTTTCTGCATCTGGAATATCATTCTGCGTATTCCGGGTCTGACAAGATATAACAGAATAGTGTAAACCATTACACAAATCTCTTTTCTGAAGAATTATTGAGAAGACAAGGCTGGTTTATTTAAAAGAGCACATCAGGAGAGACACAATGGAAGCATGTTCTAATAATTTGCATAAAAACTATGGGACAGAAGATCAAACAGAATTGTATCACTTGTCATCATTTTTTCAATTTTCCATTTCAGGGGAAATACATCACAGAAAACAGACACAATACACAGGTCACATTCTGTGT
>WEKX01013179.1:2934-46871 GCA_013390025.1 Pitta sordida
GACCTCTTCTTCCAGGCTGACGACACCAGAACGAGAGGGCACGGCCTCAAGCTACGCCAGGGGAGGTTCAATCTTAACGTTAGGAAGCGGTTTTTCACAGAGAGAGTAATTGCATATTGGAATGGACTGCCCAGGGAGGTGGTGGAGTCGCCATCTCTGGAGGTGTTTAAGAGAAGACTGGATGAGGAGCTTAGTGACATGGTCTAGCTGGGGGGTGTAGGGCTGGATGACCCTGGGCCCCTTCCGGCTCGGAGTGGCCTGCTAGACTGTGAGGGATCTAGGTTGGTGTTATGCTCTGCGATGTGCTCTCGGTCTCTGTACGGGTGTTAGATGGTGAGTTGGACTAGATGATCCTTGTGGGTCCCTTCCAACTCATAATATTCTGTGATTCTGTGAAAACAATTTAGTTTTAGTTTCCTGATCTTAGCTGTTTAAAAGCAGTAACAGCTTTGGGAAAGAATGACAAAGTGGTGTTTACATTTTTTTTTTTCACTGCTTCATAAGTGATCATTTTTATTTCTTTTTCATCTCTTGCAAATAAGTAGAGAATATAATATATTTTCTTCTTTTGTAGCTTTTTTATCTCAGTTTCAATATGCAAAAGGGTAAAATGTTCAGGCATTTTATACGGTCTTTTCTAAGCTCTTATAAATTACCAGTTCTAAACATGGGAGGTAGCATGTGAGGACAGTTTTTTTTTACCTAAGTTTTCTTATAGTTGTGGCGATGAAGTACTGTATTACTACAACAATGTGTTGTTGTATTGACTGCTACATTTCTAGAATCTCTACAGTCACAATTGGATGAGTAAACTGTAGTTGTGTTTCAGTTCCTTAGCCCTGAATTCAGTGATTTAGTCAAGATCATGAAGTATGTCTGTTACGACATTGAAGTTTCCTCCCAGAAGTGATTCAGGGCACTGGAACATGATCCCCAAGTCTGCCAGAGGTCAAGAAGCATTTCAACAACACTTTCAGCTACATGGTGTGACTGCAGGGCCAGGAGTTGTACTTAGATGATCCTTGTTCACAGGTTATTCTGAGTTGGAAGGGACCCACAGGATCATCTAGTCCAACTCCCAAGAGAATGCCCACCCAGGGATCAGGCCCACAAGCGTGGTCCATTCCAGCTCAGGATATTCTATGATTTTATGATAATAGTTTTGATTGCTTGCAGCATCAGCTAAAATAATCAAGCTAGCCTTCTGTCTAATGCCACTGCAGCATTTTTTCTTACAACATATTTCTTAGCCTCTTATTTTCATCCTGAAGTATTGATGAAAGTACTTCATCCTGAAGTATTAGTGTTGATGAAAAAGCCATTTTGATCTGGTAACTAATGGAAAAGCAGACATAACAATTACATGTAAGTATAACATTATTTGCTTTTGACATTATGTTCGTTAGTGGTACTTCCCATTTTATCCAAAGGGGTTAATTAGTATTTGCTACTTCATTGAAGCTGGTAATAGAACTCAAGGGTCAGAAGATAACTGGGCTGTCATTTCAATAATCTTGTTTGTCATGACACCTTCTTTCATGTGCTGAATAATTTTCTTGCTCAGAAGATTGCTTTGGAATCTTAGTATCTTCTCTATCTTGGAAGAAATATTCCCATGTCCAGTGTAAACCCAGGAAAACACTTTAAAAGGTGGCAATTGATGATCATATATTCATTTTGAGTAACTAGATGTAGGTGGACTAAATAAGAGAAAAAAAAATCCATAGAATAACATAATCAGCTAGAGAATATTACATTCTATTCTGGGATGCCATATGTTTCCAGTATGCAATACTCACAAATCTACAAAGTTATTGAACGGCATTCATGGACCATTTCTAACAGAACTACTTCTCTCTCAATACTGGCACAAAAATTGCAAATGACATTGATCCTAGCTGCCAAATTCCCAGTTATCACATAGATTAATCCCATTTTGGGTATTTTGGTTTTTTGTTTTTGGTATTTTGGGTGTGTTAGGTTAAGATATGTAAATGACGTTAGGTTAAGATATGTAAATTTATTAGTGCTTTTTAATCAATACTTCTAAACATTCAAATAGCTTTTTAACATGTAGCTTACTCTAGTTAGAGGGTTTTTTTAAATTCTTGGTTCACTAAAACTTTGTGTTTGCCTTCTTCAGACTTTGGGAATAGCATTATTATTATTGGTTTTTTAATTTTTAGATACCTAATATTAGGTAATTAGAGGTCAAATTCCAGAAATTTTTTTCCATACTTCTTTTAGAATGTCATTCCATATTGACTTCAAAACTTTAAAATATTTGCCTTAGTAGATTGCTGTTTAAAGAAGTTTTTCTGGGAAGCAATAAACAGCACAATATTCTTGGGAATTGTTTATGTGATCCGAAGTATTTAAACAGAATTTTAACCAATAAATTTTATAGGAATAAGGTACCTCTGAGTTTGTTAAGTGCCCAGATAAATAAAGGAGACTCCTCTTCAACATTTTATGAGTAAAATATTGCCATCTCCCAGTCGATAGGTAAGAAAGAAATTGTGACTAGGTTTTCTCACATTAATTTATATTATTCATGCTCAATTAACCCCTTATCATTTCTAACACTTTTTTTTTTCACTCAGTACTTTTTAGGTTTTATCCTTTTGACCACAATCTCTTTCAGTCAAGAACTGACATTTATTCCAATACAGTGGAGTTTCAGCTAGACATAGCTCTACGTGCTACTAAAAAACCAGCCAGAACTATTGAGAGAAATTGACCTATGTGGCATATTTAATCCACATATATAATGAGCACATTGCAATTACAGGTTATTATGATAGTACTGAATTTAGAAGCATAGCATTTTCAGTGGACAAAAGATCAGAAAGGAGAATATTTATCGAGAGTTATGATTTTTTTTTTTCTTTTTGTAAGTGTCTCTATAGCTCAGCAGGACCAGAGGGGCCATCCAGTAGGACTGTGACAGGATTTAGAGATGAACCTGTAAAAACCTTAAGAAGTTCAACAAGGCCAAATGCAAGGTCATGCACCGGGGTCAGGGCAACCCCAAACACAAATCCAGACTGAGCAGAGAGTGGATTGAGAGCAGCCACAAGGAGAAAGACTTGACAATGATGTGTGACAAGAAACTCAATACGAGCTGTCATTGTACACTTGCATCCCTGAAAGCCAACTGCATCCTGGGCTGTATCAAAAGAATTGTGACCAGCACATTGAGGGTAGTAATTCTGCCACTCTACTCTGCTCCTGTGAGACCCCACCTGGAGTTCTGCATCCAGGTCTGAGGCCTCCAGAATAAGAAGGACATCAACTTGTTGTAGCCAGTCCAGAGGAGGCCACAAAGAGGATATGAGGGCTGGAGAACCTCTGATATGAAGACAGGTAGAAAAAGAACATTTCAGACACCTTAAAACACCTTCCAGTACATAAAAAGAATTGAAGAGGGACTTTCTACAAAGACAGAGAGTAATAGAACAAGGTATAATGGCTTAAAATTGAAATAGAGTAGTTCTTCACTATGAGGGTGGGGAGGCATTGTAACAGGTTGCCCAGAGAAGCTGAGAAAGTCCCATCCCTGGAAGTCTTCCAGGCCAGGTTGGATGGATCTTTGAGCAACCTGACCTAGTAGAAGGTGACCTTGCCTGTGGCAGGGTGTTTGGAACTAGATGATTTTTACATTCTTTCCAAATACATTGTCCTTTTCTTGTTAAATATACTTTTAAGAATCTTCATACTCAAAAATATCACAAAGTCTACCAACTTTAGCATAGGAGTGACTCTCATCCAAACCAAGAGGCAGATGAGGAAGGCAATGTTTCCTGTGCATGCATGCATTTAATTCATACATATACAGTGTATTTTCTTTGTGAATATAAATGACAGTATTGCCTTACGGTTTTTTATCCCTCAGTTTCTAATAGATAATAGAAAACTCTTAAAATGTCTGATGACTGCACAATGTAGAGTCCTTGTTTCTATTTCAAAAAGATCATGAAATGAGCATTCAGCATAAAGTCTGGTCTGCCTTGTGAAAGCATAACTTACATAAAGAAAGCACAAGAAACACGTTTCATTGAATATCTCTGCGATAAAGCTCTGTACCTCCTTCTGTGTATACAAGCAGAAGGAAGGCACTTTCTTCAGTTTATTCAGTTTTCTAAGGGGCAATCCCTCAGCCTTCGTGCTTCTAGAAGTGTGGGAGCACTGGCATATCAGAAGACAAAGCTGTGGAAGTTTAAAAATGCAATATGATTATATGAGCATGTCTGAAGTGCCGAACATTTCGAAATTTATCTGGACGAAAACCATAAATCTTTACCTTAATTGCTAAGTCCTCCTGAGTGCGCCAATAGGTCGTTAAAACAACAGAAAACCAGCAGAGCAGAAATACATCTTGAGAGAGAATAATGGTACTGAGAATTTTAAAACTTTTCTTCTATGTGTTATGCTATTTCATTCGTACAACACAATTATATGAGAGACTGAATCAACTTGTAATTCTCTGTGCTTATGATTTGTATGCAGCACTTGAAATCACTGCTTCACTTGTCAGGTTTCTTCATTAATCCTGAATATTTTTACAGAACAGGAAGGGAACACCACAGAGTTTGTCTTCTAAACTACAAATGTGGGTAAAATCATTAACATTTCTTTTGCACTAAAGTTTTAAAAGGCCTGGAGAAATCTGAAGAAAGCTTGAATATCTCTAAATTATTTTTCACAGGGCATGAAAAAGCAGTTAGCTTCAAAAAAGTGACATGAGGAAAGAAGTTGCAAATTTAAGCTCCTGTGCATTCAGGTATGTTTCCTCATAGCAGAGAATTTCGTTACAGAACAATATTTAATAGGCAATCAGCAATAAATTATAATTCAGACAATTCCAGTAATAAATTTTTTTCCACACATTAATTTTTTGCGAGAATAAATTGAAAAATACTAAGTTGTACTTCATGCTCAAAATGACCCTGAACAGGCCTTCTGTTGCAAGAGAAAGAGGATTTATGTAACTAAATGGTGGTGCATGAGTTCTTGCTCGTGCAGAAGCAAGAAGGAGCACAGACACCTTTATTATTCTGATCCTCTCTTTTCACCAGAACTTTTTCCAAATTATGGTATTTACTCATTTAGTACAAAATCTGTCATTGTGGAAGAAAACAAATAAATTGGAGTTTATTTACCTTTTAAATTATTTCTCGTGACATAACAGTGCATTGTCTATATCCATATTTTTGTTAAAACATACAGGGATTATTTTTTTATCTTGTAGATATCAGTGATCTATACTCTGATTTGCACAGCTTCAGCAGGAGCAATGGAGGAGGCAACATGAGAATGGTAGCAGACCAAGCTCTAGACCATGAGTGGAGGATCATTTTCCATGGGCACCACGGAACAAATTTCTGTGAAGAGGACTAAGACAACAAACCTATCCCTCTAGCTACCCAAGCTTGCAATCCTGCTACCAGGACTTCATAAGGAATCAAATAGGGGAACTTCAGCACTGCACCTGTCAGCACACAAAGGCTTCTAGCAGGGCTGCATGCTGAATCTTTGCTCAGACAAAATTACATCTAATTTTTGGAATATAACAGAGATACGACAGAGATACGAGATACAGTAATACCTCGCTTATTTGTGCCTTCAGATTCGCAGCTTTGCTGATTCGTGTTTTCCCGTTCAACACATGCACAGTACTCATGTATTCACGCTTCTGGTTTCAAGTATTCGGGTATTTGCACCTTTTGTCATGCGTTGCGATCACTTATTCATGGATTTTGCAGTGATTCATAATCACATATTCAAGAGTTTTGCCCCAATTCGCTGTCACGTATTCGCAGGGTCTCTTTGCCACGAACCTAATTTGTAAATTGAGCGACTCGCATGACCCACGGGACACCCATAGTCCACAAATACGGAGGTAAAACTGTATAATACTAGAATTTACAGCAACTTAGTAATTTTTGAGAATGTTATTACAGACACTGAGTAAATTCTATCACAAGAGCTGCATTTTCTGGAAGAATATTTTGACTTCAGACGCCACCATTCTGTCTCATTTCCATTTTAGATACAAGTCTGTGGACACAATGCTCCATGAGGGAGCTCTGAGCTGGTACTGAAAGAGCTGATGTGCTTCACAATAAAGTGTTCTGAAGAAGCTCAAAATTACAATTTCCAAGCAATAAAATAATATTGTCACTGGACTGTGTTCACTAGAACACTTTTGAAGGTACAACTGGGAGCAGTGTACCAAGCCCTCTTTAAAGAAAATAGGATCTGGAGTCTTGAAGCCAACAACACCCCACATATACTGATGGTTTTTATTTTGTGCATTTTGATATTGTTTTACTCTGTATCTTTGCAGTTCACAGCTTTGACATACTTTAAATCATAAAATTAGTGCAACAAGGTATTCTGACATTTAGAGGACAATTAAAATTTTCCATCTGGCATAGCTGTAGTGCATTAATGTGCTTTTGCATAAAATAAATATATTTACTGTCTCTAAGGAACAGTAAATCAATAAAGGAACTGTGCAAACCATTTATTCCAAATCAAATCAGTCTCACCTGGTGTAGAATGATACAAATACAAACTTGTCTACAATTCCAATGTGTGGTTTCTGAAAAATATGCTGTTGAGTACTCACCTCATATATATTTCACCTACAAATAAATTTCCTGGATTTGTTTCCATTAACATCTGTGCTCCTTTCTCTTGTCCATACCATTGCTATACATGGTACATAACGCTGTGTCCAGACACATCTTAACTTGCACCTAAACTATAGCTCACTTTACACTGAGCTACGAAGTAATGGTTGTATTCCTTTTAATAGATAGATTTTTCCACACTAAATAAAAATCTGAACTTTTAAGTGTTTACAAAAGTAACTAAGCTTGCCAAAAGGAAATAATCTTCAATTTATCACTGTAATTGTTTATATCAGTGCCCTTAGCATCATTCAAGAGTTCCTTCATCACATATTTTTATTTTTGCAGAGTCTGCAATGAACATTTGGCAAAATATGATCACTTTTTGCTCTGCTGTATTAAGCAAATATTTTTATTCATCATTTTAATAAATTTACTTCACTGCACTATTCATCAAATAAAGAAAGATTCAGCAGCTTTTATTTGTATTGAATCCCCTCCTATAAATACCATGGATATTGCCAAAAATCCTTCAGGATTGCTCCCTTATAAATACTTAGGAGAATGAATCAGCTTCTTTCGAAATTAGCAGTAGGTTTTCCATAAAAACCAAGTCCATTGACTCTCAGCTTCAAAACATTATTTATATTAATGGAGAATGTGAGCTGTAGCTCACCAAGGACAAGCTGTCTGTATTAGTAACCAAAGAGGGCACATTGCAGGTGTGTTATCTGAGTTCTGCTAAATTGTTCTATGCAGAGCCAACAGGAATGTTCCAGCTGCCACTGTGGCTTCCCGTTCCCAGTTTCGATTCGGCTGTTAGCTAAGGGACCTCAGTCAATAACCGGTTTGGATTCCAGCACATTCTTTGGGGTGCGTGGCTGTAGACATAATCTGCCACCAATTCCAAAACCAAAAGAAAGGTTTCCGGGCTCTTTTATCTGTATGTAAAAATGTGTTCTTAACATGTGGGACGGTAATAACCAATGAATCATACTATAGCAGTATGTATATCCTAAAACAGGATATATGTCCTGTAATCAGTCCTAAAATTCCTTTAAAATTCAGTTTTCTTATCTATATTTTAACTGAATTACGTGGATCAGTTAACTAGTTACTGCAGGAGAGGTTTGGTCATGTTTTCTGGACAAATTCCAAAAAAGAAAATATTCTTCTAGCATTTCTGTAAAAAGAAAGTTAAAATATAACAGCTTGTCTCTCCAAAATGGATTTAATTTCTTTTTAATGTTCTTGAAGGTTTGCCAAGGTTTAAATTGGACTTCTGAATTAGATTTTTATTTTCAGAGTATGGTATTAACCAATGTAATCTCATGAGATGGAAAAAGAAAAAGTTTAGGGTCTTTTCATTAATAAAAGTCCTAAACTGTTTCCTCTTTGTAACATTTGAAATACTGTTCATGAAAATTCACTGCACTGTTTTTTTCAGTTCATATATTGTATTTCAGATTTATGCTAAATTTAAGACTGGGATTTAAAACACATATAAGGAACTAATTTTAATTCTTTACATAATATGTTAGTAGAAAGACTGTTTCAAATAACTCACCCTATTTCAGAATTACAGATGTTATTCTCAGTGGTAGCATCTCACCAAGGGGCATCCTTTGCTTACAAATTCACAGGACTTACCCCTCCTTAAACTAAGGGTGCTGAGGCACAACAACCTTTCTCTGCTGCATCCAGCCTCATTCAGGCCCATCACCAGAACATAGAGAAGCACTGTGCCATGGCAAAGCAGTAGCTTGGGTAATTAAAGGCTATGACTAATTGAATGGCCCCCACTATGGTCATAATGGAAGGGATCAAGGTCTTTGCACATTTTGCTCTCTATCAGTAAAACCTGTCACTTTGTGGCTTGCAAACTTTGGCATTTCTCCCATTTAGGGCTTTGGTGGACTGTGGCGTAACAGTGAAGAGGAAGATAAATGTGAGATTTCTCCCACAGAAAAGCACAAACAATCAACATTTGCAATGCATTTGGGAACATTGAATTTCCAGAATTGCAAAGGAGATTGCTTATATATCCTGAGGGAATGCACCTGGAGAATTTAAATGCATTTTTAACTCTACTCTGGAATTCAATTTATCCTGCCCTACAGAACGACATAAATAGCTAGTACATAAGATCATACTCATTGCACTGTTCCTTGAATTTTAAAAATAACTTCTGTAGACAAGTCAGTACAAAAACTTTTTTCTTTCCATAGTTATTTCTAAATGTAGAACAATTACTTTATGACATCCATCCTATAATTATGGTCATTTGGACTAGGATAGAGACTTATGCTAATGGGTCATAGTCCCCTTCCATTCTGAGTGCCTGAGCTCATGTGAAAGAAATATGTGAGGACATGGGTGGAGGGCAGGGAGGGATAATGCAGATGAGATGCATCCCATGACGAATCCAGAGACTGGGTGAGGTATGTGCCAAATATGCGCCAAATATGCGCAAAAAAATCCACTTTAGTACAGTGGTAAGTGTCCCCACCTGGCGTGTGGGAGACCCGGGTTTGATTCCCACCAGGGAGACAGTGTTAAGAGTAGGACTCGATGATCTTTGTGGGTCCCTTCCAACTCAGAATATTCTGTGATTCTGTGGTTCTGTGAAATACAAGTGCCTGGTGAATCATTCCAGGATCCGTTGTAGAGGTTTACTCTACACTACACTTCTATATAGACTAGCCAAGAGTGGGCAGCTGCCACCTTTTCTAGTTGTCAGGACATATTGGAGAAATGATGGGATACATCCTAGAGTGTTGAGAGAGCTGGCAGACGAACTCCCTAAGCCTCTCTTGATCATCCATCAGAGGTCTTGGCTTACTGGGGAGGTCTCAATGATTGGAAGTTGGCTAATGTGACACCTATCCATAAGAAGGGTAGGAAGGAGGATTCAGGAAATTATAGACTTGTCAGCCTGACCTCAGTGCCAGGCAAAATTATGGAGGAAATCATCTTAAGGAAAATGATGTTGCACCTCCAGGAGGGTNTGATCAGGTGGAAAGGGACCTGGGAGTGATGGTTGATAGAAAACTTAACATGAGCCAGCAGTGTGCACAGGTGGCCAGAAAAACTAACAGCATCCTGGCTTGCATCAGGAACAATGTTGCCAGTAGGACTCGGGAAGTAATTCTACCCCCGTACTCGGCACTGGTTAGACCACACCTTGAGTACTGTGTTCAGTTCTGGGCTCCTCAGTTTAAGAGGGATGTTGAGATCCTCGAACAGGTCCAGAGAAGGGCAACGGGGATAGCGAAGGGGCTGGAACACAAGCTCTATGAGGAGCGACTGAGAGAGCTGGGGTTGTTAAGCCTGGAGAAGAGGAGGCTGAGGGGAGACCTTATCGCTCTCCACAACTGCCTCAAAGGGAGTTGCAGCCAGGTGGGCGTCGGTCTCTTCTCTCCAGCTACCAGTGATAGAAGGAGAGGACACGGTCTTAAACTGCGTCAGGGGAGATTTAGACTTGACATTAGAAGGAATTTTTTCACAGAGAGGGTGATCTCTCAGTGGAATGGGCTGCCTAAGGAGGTGGTGGAGTCACCATCCCTAGATGTGTTTAGGAATAGGTTGAATGCTGTACTTAGTAGCATGACCTGGATAATAGGATAGTGTCTTATTGGTAGGATGGGTACTGGTAGCAGGATGACAACAGGTTATGTAACAGCTAATTGGTTGGACTCAATGATCTCTACGGTCTTTTCCAACCCTACCTCTGTGATGCTGTGAAAAGTTCTTCACTTTTACTGTCAGAAACTGAAGACATAATTATACCATGCACCATCATGATCTTCAACTTTTTGGATTTAAAACCAGTTATGACCTCTTGTGAGACAACATTTTCATTTAATCAAAAGAAGTTCCTTGTCAAAGAAAGAAAATGGGAATGAACATATACATACACAAGAAATCATGAAGGATCTTGAGTAAAAATATTTTCCTAAGTGTAAATTATATCTTCTGGTATTAGACACACCTTCAATTGTTATGTGTACTAAAGTCAAGGCATTGCTGTAGAAAGTATTAATAAGACAAAGTGACATGAAAAGAAAAAAAAAGAAAGAAAACAATTCAAAATCTCCAGTTTTAGTTATTTCTCATTTTCTCTTCAGAAAAGTATTGAAAAATTGTTCACATTAAAAAGACAAAAAAATAAACAACAAAGAGATAAACAAGGAGCACACAGAGAAAAATAAGTTAAAAGTTCAATTCAACCTGAGATCACATACAGAAAATTCAAGCCTGGAAAAGTAATAGCTTTTCAGAGTTATATACAGTTTAAAATTAATACCAAAAAAGACCTTTCCATGGAAGTGATTATACAACCATAGCTCAACACTATTGCTGTGTTTATGAAGTCACCTATGACATTAGCACTTATATTTAAATTATATCCTTGAAAAACCTACAACAGAATTAATTGAATTTTGCGGTAGAAACCATACTTTTTGAATTCCATGAATACAGGAGTTTCAGTTATGAGACAATCAGGTTAGAAAAGGGTCAACTTGCTGTGTATATTTAATCTTAAAAGCAAATAATATGAAAGCAAAAGTGGAAGCAAAAGAAAAGAAACAAGCCAAGTAGAAACAGAGGGGACAAATCCTCCATAAACTTCTAGTTCAAATTAAGACAGTGATAACTCTTCTGGGGCCAGAATTTATCTGATATATTTTCAATGGTTGGTGAATACTTTAACACTTGAATTTTCAGGATGTTGCTGCTCCTGAAGCATCAAACTGAGCAGCCTGATAAAGAATCTCAGATGATGATGTAAAGCTGAGATTTTCGAAAATATTGTAGTACTTTTTCAAATAATTCTATGTCAAAGAAATAGCCTTAGGCTTAATACACATGGATCTTACATCATGTTTTCTGCTAACCTCAAAGATCATCGGATCACCTCTCCAACAAGTCACTACCTATATTTGATTCCACCAAACATTAAAAGTGTTGAATATGTTAGTAAAATATAATGCATTGCAGAGTGAAAGTATTGTTTTGTCATTCTTATCATTGACAAATTATTTAGTTTAAAGTATGTTAAAATTTTTTCATTTCATAGAATTGATTGCTAAGATTGGAAGAACCACCAACCCAGTACCAACACCACATTTATCATTAAACCATGTCTTCAAGTTACATATCCACATGTTTTTTGAACATGTCCAGAGATGGTGAGGCAACCACTTCCCTAGACAGTGTGTTCCAATGGTTTGCAACCATTTCTGTGAAGAATTTTTTCCTAATATCTAATCTAAACCTTCCGTGGTACAACTTGAGAATATTTCTTCTTATTCTGTCCCATATTATCTAGAAGAAGCGACTGACCCCCATGTGTCTGAAACTTCCTTCCAGGTAGTTGTAGAGATCAATCTCCTTTTCTCCAGGCTAAACATCCCCAGATCCCTCAGCTGTTCCTCACAGGGCTTTAATCACAAAATTATAGAAGGGTTGGAAGGGTTTTTAAGGAACATTTTTCTCCAACCCCCATGCCATGGACAGGGACACCTTCCATTAGATCAGTATGCTCCAAGCTCCATCCAACCTGACCTTAAACACTGTCAGTGATGGGGCATCCACAACTTCTCTGGAAAACGCATTCCGGTGTCTCACCACCCTCACAGAAAATAATTTCTTCCTAATGCTGCTGTCTTTCAGTTTAAAACCATCAGCCCTTGCCTGTCTCTACATGTTTTTGTAAAAAGTCTCTCTCAAAACACTTGGATTTAATTGTGTCCTAGATATAGGTGTCAATAAGACGCTTAACCACCTGTTGTAAAATGAAAGCATCCTGTAGTTTAGATGTTTTCTCAACAAAGAGACATTTTTTGAAAAACAAACAAACAAAAAATAAACACATAAGCATCAACAGAAAATCGTAAACCTTTGAAAGCAGTAAATCTTTGGACCATTTAGGGAACACTTTGGGGTCACACTTAGCGCTTATATCACTTTCTAGAAGAGCACATCAAACGTCTCTTTGATGAGTTTTATGAGGTTTGCATATAGTTTTAATTACGTACTGAGTAAAGGACAATGGACTCAATGTGTTGCTGGACTCAAGGCTTCATATGAGTAAAGAGAACCTATATATTTTTCTACAACTTTATACACTTGTTATATTTAATGTGTGTATATGTATAAACATAGAGATCCTATATATTTCCTATGAAACTATTTTATAAATGCATTAATATATATACATATATTCACATATATGACATAAACACACTTTTCTTCTCACAAACATTAACATACACCTAACTGGCTGCGGGGACTAGGGTTGTTCAGCCTGGAGAAGAGGAGACCCAGAGGTGACCTNGTCATAATCATAACACAGAAATACTACAAATCAATTATACATAGACAAAGTCTCTTCTTTTGAAAATAGTGGCCTTTAACTCACAATGATTACTCAAAATAAATAACTTTTTTTGATGGGGGAGTAGTGGGGAAAGAGGTGCTAGGGGAGTTACTTAAAGTTAGTGGGAGGGGAGGCAATCGCTACTGACCTTTTTCAAACTGAGCCCAGATATTATTCTGATGAAGACTGAGCTTTAGAATAACAAAGTTTTTGTCACCCAGTCTTTTGTCTGCTCCTGCACATTGCCATGAATTCTTCTTCCAGCCCAGCAAATATTTAGATGCTCAATAAACACACATTTTGATGAGATGAATTATAAAATACTGTTAGCTTTATACAGTGTGAGAAAGGACTTTACAAGCTGACTTACAAATTTAATATTTTTAGTCTAAAAATATCCAAACATTTACTTGTTTCTAGAAAGGTGTTTTCATTTCTTTAATGAATCTTTCCAGCTTAATAGATTTATTCCAGACATTGTTACTGAAGTCCTTTAAAAACAGTGAAACTGTTNCAATTATACATAGACAAAGTCTCTTCTTTTGAAAATAGTGGCCTTTAACTCACAATGATTACTCAAAATAAATAACTTTTTTTGATGGGGGAGTAGTGGGGAAAGAGGTGCTAGGGGAGTTACTTAAAGTTAGTGGGAGGGGAGGCAATCGCTACTGACCTTTTTCAAACTGAGCCCAGATATTATTCTGATGAAGACTGAGCTTTAGAATAACAAAGTTTTTGTCACCCAGTCTTTTGTCTGCTCCTGCACATTGCCATGAATTCTTCTTCCAGCCCAGCAAATATTTAGATGCTCAATAAACACACATTTTGATGAGATGAATTATAAAATACTGTTAGCTTTATACAGTGTGAGAAAGGACTTTACAAGCTGACTTACAAATTTAATATTTTTAGTCTAAAAATATCCAAACATTTACTTGTTTCTAGAAAGGTGTTTTCATTTCTTTAATGAATCTTTCCAGCTTAATAGATTTATTCCAGACATTGTTACTGAAGTCCTTTAAAAACAGTGAAACTGTTTAAAAACATATAAAAATTTACATGAGAAAACTCTTATTGGTAACAGGATAAAATATTAAAGTATAGATATTAATATACTTCTGAAGAAATAAGTTTGTCTATTAAAGAAAAAAGATACTTAAGATACTTTATGATACAAAAGATTTTGAATTTGCTCTATCTCTAATGTGCAAAACTGTAGTACTCTAAGCGGTGGCAAAAGTATTCATTTTAATTATTTTTTTGTTTTGTTTTCCCTTTTGGAACAAATTCTTCATCTCCTAATACAACACAGCATCATTATTTCTGTGTAATAATTACTTTTTGTTCAAAAGAATTATAAAAAAATTAAGATCTTTGTCATTCAATGCTCATGTTATAATGTTTTGTTTCTTTTCAAAATTTTGTTTTCTTCTAATACCCCATAGAGATTTTAGAATTCTATTGTTACTCTGTGCTCTTTTAAAGTACATAATATTTCATTTGTTTTTCACAAAGAAAGAACCAGCATCTCTTACTGATTTTATGTTACCATTAAAATTAATTTAATATTCAAGTTTCACTCCTTCAAACATCACTCTCATTTATTATAATTAAAACATGAATATTTGCCATGCTCAAGCCATTTACAATATTTATATGTACACATACAGAACACATCTAATTAGAAATAAGTTGTACTGAATTTACTGTAATATTCTGTAATGCAGATTTTCTGTTAACATTGGTCCCTCCTGATACACTATTATAAACATATACTTCTAATTTTATGTTACATTATTTATAAAATTATCTTTTATAAAAAAATAATATTGTGATAAAACACAGTAAGCAGTATAAGACACTTGATAAAACACAATATGCAATGTAAGCATAGAGAATTCTGAGGAAAAAAATGCAAAACATGGGAGATTTCTTGACCTAAAAATTGGTTAAGAGTCTATTTTTATATGGGAAAAACAAGATGTGGACTTGGTGCATAAAAGGTAACACCTCAGGTAGGACAGAGACAGAGGCAAAATAAAATCACTTATGAAGCTTTTAAAATTATTTTGGACCTACAAAGCAACTTCATGAATCTTAAAAATCTTCCTAGTACACAATCAAAGAATCAGTTTTCAGCAGTGACGACTTGAAATACAATCATTATAAAGTGGATTTGTAATAATTCATTACTTAGTGAAAAATCTTAGCCAACTAAATTTTCTGATACAATAACTCCACAAGCCATATTGTAATTCCACTCTCCTTAACCTTTCCTTTCCAAATTATTTTGTCATTACCGTAATCCTCTAAAAGTTTAATTTACATTGTGTGTTCAAGCTTTCTCTGCAAACACAGACACACAGACCTGAAAGGTGGAAGTGTAGGCATGAGGTGACTTCTGTGGAAGGACCTCAATCACTTTCTTGACCAGGAGTCATCTATGCTTAACTTAACTCATTTTCAGCTAAGGTCATGTCTGATGGACATCATCTATAAGGAAAGAGAATTTGTAACTGAAGGATCAGCAACATAAATAACAAATTACATCTTATGGTTCTTATAAGCAATTAACACGACATCCCAGCCAGAATTAACGGTGTTTAAATATTTTTATGGAGGCATTCATGGAGCTTTGTCTTCAGTTTGGCAAAGACAAATACTAAAGTCTATTTTGAGTGTTATTATTGTTTTTGCTGTCAACGAAATACTGTAACAATTATATACAGAGGCAATTAGAATTATCCATTAAAATAGTCTGACAGGGAGGATATACAGGTAAAACAAGATGCTTTGTAAAAATATCTGAATATGTCTGAAGCTGAAAATCTTACACCTAGAGGATAGATGTCACGTTTACAAGGGTAAGTTTGTCACCATATTCCATATTCACATATTTTCTTTGTAACCTTGAATTTGAGTATTTTTAATTAAATTTCTCTGTCTATATGAAGGTTATTCAATTATGAATCTGTCTTAGCAATGAATTTTGAAGCACCATAGCATAGTGTACATAAAACACAGAGATCCCTAGCTGAAAGAATGTATAAACATGAACATTTTTTTATTATTATTAATACTCTCTTGTTGGCAAATTCTCTGTTAAGGCTGAAGCCTAGAACATAACATTTAACAGCTGTTTAAGAATCAGTTATCTGCTTGACACCGGGGGCTGATTTTCTTTACAGAAGCACTTTGCAAACTTTATGACTCCCTTCTGTCAATTCCTGAAACAATATGCTTGCTGACACAGACCAGTTTTTCATGTACTTAAGTACATTGCAGATTTTCAGGGCATTTACATCAAGTCTCAAATTTTCAACTTTATGACCCGTTCCCTAGGAGCTCTATTCTCTTTCCTTATATATGCCATTTCTGCTTTGTTTGGTTTCTTTCCAATAGTATATTTTCAGAGGCTGGCAAATCTTGTAAAATATATCTCATAGATGTCAATTTTAACAGAAAACTAATAGCAGGCTGCAGTTAAAAAACTACCTTGGATTGTAAGTAGTCCATACACTGTCTGAGAGGTCACCCCTGCTGGAGGGTAACACTGCCATTCAGGAGGATGTTTGGGCACTTTTCTTCATCATAGTATCTCAGGGGAGATGTAAATTGTCTTTTTAATTCGTCACTAAATGATAGAAATCAATTCAGCCCTAAAAAATAAATATCAAATTCAGTGAAAGTAGTCTGGAAATTAATTTGGCCCAAAAGTATTCTATGAAGACAAAGTTTAGCTGCATTATTTAGGGGATGTCCACTATAGTAGAGTTTTTGATTGGGTCAGTGATCAGGCAAGGATGAAACAGGTGTCTAGAGACTGTCTGTTAAACTCTTAGGCATAGGCATAGCCACAGTCCTAGGAATGACATGGGGAGGTCACAGGTTAGTCTTTCATGCCCTTCCCTGACATTTATGGCTCTGGGAAGCAAAGAGAGAACAATGACTCGAGATTGTCAGCTCACTCTAGAGAAGGACAGGGACTCAAAGAGAAACTGAAGGGGTTCCAACTCAGAGTGGGAGAACATTGTTTATAATGGCTTCAAAACAAAGGCTGGATTAAAAACAGGAAGATACTGAAATGCCGCAGTACTGACTTGGTAGTATGATCCAGCTATGAGATAAAGATCTAAGAGACAATATTGCGTGATGCTGCTGTTACAGTCCCGATTATCTAGGAATTTAAACAGGGCAAGGTCTGCCCAGAACTGGCATTATTTGCTAAGCCAGTTATTGTGGTGAGAAAAAAACCCCACCTATTTGCAACAAGAACCACTCCCAGGAGAAGGGTATGGCCAGACATGGAGGTGAAGGCTGAAGACAAAACACAGTTCTGGGATTGGGGTCACAGTCTGGGCCTGACATGCTTACATAATCGATGCCAAACAAAGAATCACAGAGTCACAGAATATTCTGAGTTAGAAGGGACCCACAAGGATCATCGAGTCCAATTCCTAAGTGAATGGCCCATACAGGCATTGAATCCATAATCGTGGTGTTATTAGTACCATGCTTTAACCATGCGAGCTAATCTCTTTTTTTTTAACCCACCTCCCCATCACTCCATCTCATTATCTAGACCATGTCACTGAGTTCAAGTTTCTCATCCAATCTTTTCCTAAACACCTCCAGGAATGGTGAGTCCACCACCTCCCTGGGTAGACCATTGCACTAAGAAATCACTCTCTCTGTGAAAAAGCTCTTCCTAACATCCAGCCTAAACCTCCGCTGGTACAGCTTAAGACCATGTCCTCTTGTTCAGGTGCTGGCAGCCTGAGAAAAGAGATTTACACCCACCCGACTGTAACCTCCCTTCAAGTAGTTGTTGTCATGGGGAGAGCTCTTTTGTTCTGTTGTAAAACTTCTCCTTTTTACTGGAAAAGACAATAGGTTTCTCTTCTTATCTCCCCTTCCTTCCCCTGAAAGGAATGTGGCCAGGGGAGGGGTTTTCTCCTTTTCACCTGGCAAACAATGGAGGATCCTGTGTCTTATCTTCCCTTCCTGGCAAGGCAAGTGACTAGGGGAGGGGCCTGATAGCCGGGGTGGGCTGAGTGACAGCCAATGGCATGTGAAGACATACCCACAAGGCATGTGACATGGGAGGGGCCCGAGGCACTATAACAACAGCTCCTGAGCCTCAGGAAGAGAGGTTTGTGTACCTTGAAAGGATTGCTGGCTCTTACTCCACTGGTTTGCCTACCCTGCACCCTATTCCCCTGCCCCTGGAATCCTGGAGGTGCCCTGGTTTCCCTTGAACTAGGCACCCCCTCGTGCTTGTTTATTTCCCATTTTTCTACAGTTGTCTTTGTTCCATTGTTCGGTTTTTTTATATACTGTTATTGTTGTTGTTCAAACATATATATATATTTGTTATATTATTTTTTTTCTCCCAGTAAAATTGTTATTTCTTTCCATATATATTATTCAAGTATTTCTAAATTCAATTCATACTTCATCTTAATTGACCCAGGACAGTTGTAAACAGCAGTGAGGTCACCTATGAACCTCCTCTTCTCCAGGCTGAACAACCCCAGCTCCTGTAGTCGCTCCCCATAGGGCCTGCCCTCCAGTCCTTTCACCATCCTTGTTGCCCTTCTCTGGATCCTCTCAAGTACTTCAACATCCTTCTTAACCTGGGGAGACCAGAACTGCACACAGTACTCAAGATGTGTCTGACCAGCACCGAGTACAGGGGAAGGATAACTTCCCTAGTCCGACTGACCACGCTGTTTCTGATACAGGCCAGGATGCCATTGGCCTTCTTAACCACCTAGGCACACTGCTGGCTCATATTAAGTTTTCTGTTAGCCATTACTCCCAAATCCCTTGCCATTTCACCACTCTCCAGCCACTCATCCCTCAGCCAGTAGCGATGCATGGGATTGTTATCTCCGGAATGAAGAACCTGGCACTAGGACTTGTTAAATCTCATACTATTAGAATAGCATGAGCTTTCTCTAGCCTATCAATGTCCCTCTGAAGGGCCCTTCTACCCTCTGGCAGTTCAACATTTGCCCCCAGCTTGGTATCATCTGCAAACTTGCCAATAGTAGACTCAATTCCCTTGTCCATATCATCAATAAAGATATTGAACAGTGCCGGGCCTAACACTGACCCCTGTGGGACTCCACTAGTGGCTGGATGCCAGCTGGATGTGGCACCATTCACCAACACTCTCTGAGCTCGTCCATCCAATCAATTCCTAACCCAGCACAGGATGCTCCTATCCAGTCCATGCTCTAAGAGTTTCTTCTGAAGCTTACCATGGAAAACCGTGTCAAAGGCTTTACTAAAACCCAAGTACGCAACACCCTACTCTGCATCTTGCTTTTTGCTGTATACTATAAAAAATTCTGCTCCCTTTGTCATAGAAAATAACCACCATATCTCTCCCATTATTTAAATCCTCACTATATTAAGTGTAAAATCTACCTTTTTCTCTCAATAATCTAAACCAGTAAAATTCTTGAAAATATCAAAACCTAGCATTTAGTACTTAAGTTTGTTACTTTTCTTTCAGATTTGCTTTCCTTTCAGATTTCTTTCAGAATGCTTGTTGTGCCAGAAAACTTATCCATTTTTGCCACTCAATAATGCTATTCCTTTACCTGCAAGTCGCTTATGGCTGTAGAAAGACTGAGTTAGGTTTACATTAACATTTGAACCACATTTTCCCTTAATAACTGCATACCAGTAGTGGTAGTGTAGGACCTTTCATGAGACTCCTGGAAAGAAAAAAACTACATTTTAGAAAAAGCTGGTTTTTGGTGTCTTGTCTTAAAATAAGTCTCTGTGCTAGGGCATTTTCAGATATGTACTATTCTTAACTGTATTTGAATCACTTGGCCTATCTTTGATGCTGCTTTTAACCTAAAGATTATCTGCATAGATTACTTTACTGTCCTCTCCTGCAGTCCAGAATATGTTCATTCATTGATTCTGAGAGACACCAAAAGTTATCCCCGCTAAGGCTAGTGAGATTTTTTCATAGATGAAAAGGCCATGAGGTTGAATGCACAAGTGCGGGCAAAACTGCAGTGCTTCTGTGAGAAAATATTTCTAAATCTTAATCTAATCACGTAGTAAAATAAATACTATTAGACTTCCACACGTGTTTGACACTACATTTATAAAATAACCTCTGATGAATATCTGAAAATTAAAGGGTCATCTAAGCACAATTCAGTAAATAGAAAATATAACTAAAAAATAACTTGACACTTAACAAGTTCAAATGTACTCAGTGAGCAAGACTATATTTTTGTGTTCTTATTTTGTCCTAGTTACTTTCTCCTCTCCCAATGTTGGTTCGGGTGAGTTTTCGTATAAATATCTTCTTAGTTAAAATAAAGTAAGCAAAAAAAATGACAATAAGTATTCATTTTCTTTTGAATCCAAATTCAGTCAGATTGTAATTCTATTTTGAAGTTCAATGAATTTGTGTTTCCAAGTAGAGACCTCATAACACTGGACAATATAGTGCCATGGCTCATTGTTGTAAGCACAACTGAACTACAGTAGAAAATATTATTAAAACAATAAGACTTACATCTAATGAACTCCTATCTGGTTTGATCAAGGCATTGCTCAAAAGCAAAGTGAAAAGAAGTGTGAAAGAATTACTCATAGACAACGGGAAAAAAAAGGGTGAAAGCAAATACCCTCTGGGTTACTTAATGGTGTAGTGGCTGAACAGAGGAATCTGGCTGCGCAAATGCATACCCTGTTCTGCAGTGAGAATGCATACTGCAGTAAAACCAGGGCTTAGGCAAGCCTCTGTATTGAGATGTGATGCCTTAGGCTAGCTCTGAGCAATGATTCTATCCTCATATGATTATTCAGGTCAAAAAGAAAGTTCTGAGCAGGGCACGAACAGTCGTAAATATGATTAGTGAAGGAAATAAATTTGTATGCAGCTATTTCCAGGAGTGCAAAAGGGTGCCAAAAGAAAATTTTCAAATGGGGGAGGATGAGTGAAATACAATATTCTTTTCAAGTAAATAACTAGAAAATACTGAGAAAAATCAATTAATTAAAAGAAAGCATTAAGATCCCACATCAGTCCTAATTCAATTAACCAGTAACCATTCCAGTAGTATGTCCTTCTAGAATTAAAAACACTGACTACAGAACTGGACTGTTTGATGGATGAGGAGTTATTGGACAGCCACATCCAAAGGGGGGTTGTCAACTGCTCAATGCCCAGATGGAGATCAGGGAAAAGTGGGTTCCCTCAGGGGTCCATATTAGGATCAGTACTGTTTAATGTTTTCATCAGTGACAGATACAATGGGATTGAGTGTACCCTCATCAAGTTTACAGACAACAACAAGCTGAGTGGTGCATTTGACACCCTTGAAGGACAGGATGCCATCTAGAGGAACCTGGACAAGCTTGAGAAGTGGACCCAAGGGAAACTCATGAAGTTCAACAAGGCCAAGAACAGTCCTGCACCTGGGTCATGACAACCCAGGTTGAAAATTAGGAGATTGAAAACGACCCTGACAAGGACTTGAGGATGCTGGTGAATGAGAGACTGGACATGACCCAGTAATATGAGCTTGTATCCCAGAAAGCCAAAGCTGTCCTGGACAGTCAAAACCAGTGTGGGGAACAGGTCAAGGGAGAGGATTCTGGCCCTCTGCCCTGCTCTCATGAGATCCCGCCTGGTGTACTGCATCCAGCTCTGGGGCGCTGAGCACAGGAAAGACATAGTTCTGTTGGATCAAGTCCAGAAGATCAGAGGGTCTGAGCACATCTCTTATGAGGAAAAGCTGTGAGAGCCGACAATGTTTAGCCTGAGGAGGAGAGGGTTTTGGGGTGACCTTATTGTGTCCTATTAGTACTTGAAAGTGGAATTACAAGACAGATGGAGAAAAACTCTCTAATAGGGCTTGTTACAATAGAAAAAGGAATGTTTTAAACTGGAAGAGGGTAAATTTACACTAGAATTTAATATTAATTTTTTACAATGAGGGTGGTTAAACAGTGGAACAAGATGCCCAGTGAAGTGGTTGATGCCCCATCCTTGGAAACATTCAAGGTCAGGTTGGGTAAAATTCTGAGCAACCTGGTCTAGTGGCAGATGTCCCCATACATGGCAGGGGGATTGGGCTAGAAGTTCTTTATAAGCCCCTTACAATCCGATTATTCTATGATTCAGTGATTCTGTACAGAGCAGAATGGATATCGAAGAACTGTAGTCTATTCAAGTAATATTCTCTTGTTCTTAGTCAAGTGTGAAAACAAATTTTAAACTCCTGCTTTCCTTTTCATCCAGTTTATAAATGTTTGTCTTTAATGAAGAGCTTGTACTGTTGTCTATGCACTGGTGTATTTTTTATAAACTTCTTATTACTCCTGTGTTAGACAGCACATAATACAGAGAACCTGCAGTTTCTCTCTTGGAAAATGAGGAACTGGAATTCACACAATATTTAGTAGGTAGCTACAGTTAAGAGATTTGTTCAAAATGTCTCAAATTGCACAATCCTGCAATGAGAGATTTACATGTTGAGTTCTAACCCATTATTAATATATCTATTACAATGAGAATGTCTGATTCATGACTTAATTTTACATTCTTAGATCCTGAATAACCTCGATGAAGGTTAGAAAGCCAAGTTGTGTGGTTCTAGAGAAGAACTTCAGAATAAGCTTTGGTCATTTTCTTAAACAAGAATTTAGCTGCAGTCTATACACCCAAAATGCAAAAAAGATTGAGAAATTATCCAGGTACAAATGAGTTTTCTGTCTTCAAATGCTCAGTTTAGGAATGGTGCAAGTCCCATTGTACCATTGTTATTAAATTTTATTTTCAGTTTTGCTGGTTTATAGATTGGGGTTCAGAAAAAAACCCACTATGACACAACATTGATATTTGTAGAAGGAACAGGAAAACTCACTTTATAGGTATAGATTTACACACGTTTTAACTGCAAGTAATAGTGATTTGGAGAATCAGAAAATTACAAATTTAGTGTGTTAGGTTAGGGCATAGAGATTTAGGGATTTTAGTGAATTAGTGAATTTCTAGTGAATTTTAGAAGGATTAGTAGACTTTAGAATCATTCAGAAGGCCTGAGAGTTAAGGTTGAATATTAAGGGTGTCCTGCAGGCTTTGAAGGTAAACAAACTCGAACGTTAACCAAAACAAGGGGAAAAGAATGTAAAATATTGAAGATAATTGTTTGAAAGACTCAAAGGAAATGACATAATGTTGAAAGGATGAATATTCATGGGGCACTTTGCATATGTATGAAACAAGTGGTTAAAGATGGGTTACAAATTCTTTTGGCACATTGCAAGGGCAGGGGACACTGCTGTGCCTCTTCCTTGGCTCTTGGGCCAAAAATAAACATTTTCTGTAAAATGCAAGCAATTACTTTGAGTCCTGACTGATTTTCCTTAAATCAATAGAACTGATAAAAAAAAGGAATTTTCCAGTTATTGACTTTTAATTAGTTTTTTTTAAAATGTGCCATGATTTTCTACGCAAAGAATTTTATTGGGGTAAATCTTAGAAATTCCCTCTTAGTACTAAAGTTTCTTAGCACTAAAGATGAAAGCCTGCATTTCAAGAAAGTGAGTACAACTTATATTAACAGTTCAGAAATTCATTGAAGTGAACAATCTTGAGCAAACCACGCAACAACACAAAATCCCTTTTTATGCAGTCAGATAGATTATTTGGAGATAGACAAATTAATGAGATCTATCTTATACACAACTTCAATTAAGTCTTTCTTATTTATCATGATTATTATATTTTGGCTCTTCAAGGAGGGACTTCCCATTTATTTTATTGTTTGAAGGAAGAAAATGGATTTTTTTCGAGAGACTGTGTCATTTTAATACGTTGGATCACAGAAATGACGAAGGTATCTCACTAATGGCCAGGTATACCAGCTTTTGAAAGAAATACCAAGTTATCTTTTTTGTCTAACGCACATGAGCCTCTAGCAATATAGGCTGCAAGATTTGTTCAGTTAATGATAAAGAAGCAATGTTGTTTCATTCAGCTCACCACTTTGCTTTCTATTTTATTTTTTTCCTTTTTAAAATAAATGCAGTGAAGCAGCCAGATAGTGAAAATATCCCAGTAGTGGTCATTTTTGATTTCTGTCTCATTTACTTGCCAAAGAAACAACTCATATCTTCACAAGACTATCTGAATTCAGGTTGTTATGCTTTCACCTTTGTCTTGGCGACTGATCTTTGTAAAAATATCTCAACCATTTAATAATAATTTTTTTAAGTGGTAAGTATTACATGACTAATTGCTCTTTTATAGTGACCAAAAATTACCAGTGGAAAGAGAGGGCTTTTCCTCTATCAGCACAGCATGGTTGAAATATGTCTTTATTTTCTAGTCAAACCTGAAGCACTAAAACTTGATTTTAAATGGGTTTTGAAAGCATTGATTTGTACTAAATACACTTTATTTTGTTAGTGTTCTATTAAACATAAGTTTTAAGGAGATTTTTTAAAAATCAGAACATAATCTATTTTTTCGTATGTACTACCTCTAAAACTACTTTTGTTTTACTGCATTTGATAATGTAATTCCTTAAGAAATACAAGTGAAATAAATGTCTCTTATTTTAATAATTATATTGTGATATTGATACATTAATACTCAGGTTTGGCATCAAAATATCTTTACATTTTCATAAGTGAGTCATATAAAAGTTAATTTATATAAGGCTTATGTTGAGACAATATTTGTAAACGATAGCCAGAAAATAACTAATCTGACTTTGTGAGAGCTAAGGAAATATTTTTAATACGTAGTGTGACAAACTGAATAAAAATTAATAATATCCTCCAGGAAACTTTCTTAGTGATTAGTATGCTTCAATTTTCAGCACATTTGAGGATTTATAAAAGATCAATGTTCTCAACAAAAGAAAATAAAAGAAAAAAGCCAATACTACCATTCAGGCATTTTTAAGCTTTAGAAAAGTGGATTTCTTTTTCCTTGCAAAAGGAAGAAAGAGAACATAAACTGCTCTTAGAGTGTATTTTTATGACTCTGAAAGAATGTGTCTGGATTCATTCTTATTCCTGAGCATAACACCTTCACAGTTTTAAGACACAATTCCTTCTTAAAATATGTATTTTTGAACATGTTACTTAAGCTGTAGTGCACTCTTTAACAAAAGATGTTTTACAAAAGTGCAAAGCATTCTCAGTTTTGAGAAAAGAATTGCTTTGCTTATTCTTTTTTCAGTCAATGTTCTTGAGATTTACAGTTTGACATTTATAGGTCTTAGCACTTGCTTTGAAAATCACCCATTAAATATTTTTTTCAAAGTCATATTACAATAGCTAACGCTTGGGCACCTCCTTCAAGATAAAATGGAAGGAGTAATGATATACAATTTAAATGAAAGCATTTGCTGAGTTTCAGATTCTTTGTAAATCTCCTCTCCCTGTGATCAGTAAAAGGGTTAGAATTCTCTTCAGTGTGAATACTCTGTACATAAAACTCAATTTTAAAAAAAAGGAAAATTATATACTATAGTTTTAAACACAACAAAAAATAATCCCAAATGTAACTTGAATTCATAAACAAAAGGCTCAGAAACAGAGAGAGGGAAGAGGTTTTTCATGAGCATAATGATTCAGATTTGTACTTGGCTTTTTTCTGGTGTCAAATATGTCTTTCATTTGACTTTTTTTAAAGTACATGTGTCACCCTCTCACCTAGAGGGACATAATGCTCTGAAGCTTCATTCTCTCTTGTGTCTATGGCTGTTGGAACTGATATTCCCTTATTGTCATAGTCTAAAGGGGCAGCATGGGTATAGATGATCCTGAGGGTCCCTTCCAACTCGGAATAGCCTATTATAGGTTGGACTTGATGATCTCTAAGGTCTTTTCCAACCTTACTGATTCTGTGATTCTGTGATATGAGCCTATGAGCCTATGAGCCTATGAGCCTATGAGCTTAGCTTAAAGGACTTTTTACATAATATCACAGGTCTTTGGAGGGAAACAGGGTCCTTGAAGTGAAATATCTCAGGAACTGAGGTGGGATTCCTGAAAATGAAGTGCCCTAGGAACTGAGGAGTATAAAAGGCCTGTGGCATGAGATCTGTCCTTTCTCACTCCTGGGATGGGGACCCTGGAAGTCCAAGCCCCTGCTCTCGCTCCTATCAGGAAGTCATCACACAGTCACGTTTTTGTGCTTTCTCTGCCTCTGTGGACTGAGCCACACTTGCTGCCGCTCAAGGAGCCATGTCACTTCTCAATGCTACCAGAGACTGCGGCCGCATCCTGCAAATGCTACCACTGTCACGGAAGCCACCACCACTGTAGGAAAATCCCCAAGCCCGCCAGAGCTGATGCAGGGGGGACCTGCTTGCCTTCCCGCTGTTTCTCAGCTGCTGCAGGCCCACACTCCATCTGCCAACTGCATCTGACCTGCAGCACCCCTGGAGTCAGCCCTGCTCATTGGAACCCGTGCAGCTCACAGGGAAGTCCCAAAACAGCCACCATGGCCACTACTGATCACAAGCTCTGACCCAGTGCTGCCTTCTGGATGCAGCATTGGCTGCGCTGAAGAACGTCTGGTTTCTGTTTCCCACAAAGGAGAGGGTTTTTCAGGTGATATTATTCCCTGTTATTTTTTGGTCATTGTTTTGTTTTATTATCAGTTTTTAGCAGAAGGTGTTATGTGATTTCTGCACCTTGCTCAAAAGTTTTGTAATTTCAAATTTACAATAATTTGAAGTGAGGGGTTTCTATTCCAAGAGGTCCTGCCTACTGGTGTACATTGTCTTTAAACTAAGATGAGCAAAAATCAGGCGAGCCTTTCACCTTCTGGACACTGAGGAAGAGTATACTGCAGTACTGTAACATTGTAAGAGTACATACACTGAGAAATGATTGAACCACTGGTTTCTGTGTCTAATCTCACAATGACTGTGACCTGTAAGGGATATTGTACGTTTCATTTTCTGTAAGAAGTTGAAATTATTTCTTCCATGTGAAAATGAACGAGTTGCTCAAGTGGAAGAAGATATTCATAGACTATAAGGACAAGAGAGATCCTATTTATAGTCTCTAATTCCAAAGACTTCTAGAGTAATGACTACAAACCCGACAGATGCAAGAGAGGATTGGCCACCAAGGCACAAGAGAGACAAAACAGCTGGAAAGGAAAGCCTATTTTTGTAGCAATTAGATTAGATGATTTCAAGAGCTGTCTTATATCATAAAATCAGTCCTGTAACAAAACAAGTATTCTGCCAGTTTCCAAGCTGTAGTTCATTAGCTGCAGGACTGAGCATGCTTGAGTGTCTTCTTCATTAGACTCTGTATGAGGTAGACTCAATGGCTCCTGCAAAGCTCTTTCATTTTACCTAGTACATTTGTTACAGTAGTACACTTCCGCCAACTTCATTCCTCTATTTTCTCACCATTGGTTCCTCTTGCTTGCCAATTTATTGTAGTTTGCTTACAATCACATATAAAAGCACTAATCAATGCTAGCACCCTACCAGCACTACTATCAGACGCGAAGTGACTTTTCTTTCTTGATCTCTACATCCCCCTCCTGGTGCTGACACAGAGGTTTATACAGCCAGTAGCCAAAAATTTATACAAACACCCGACATTAAAATCTATGACTTGTTTTTTTAAAGGCTCTGAGCACCTGAACATGCAGTTAAACATATGGGCATCTTTTGAAAAGATTAGGTTCTTAATTTTCTTTCTAAGATTAACCATGTTCCACCATCCAGCCCTTAATCTCGTAATATTCTAAATGTAATCTTTAATTTTTCCTCCTCCGTTCATCCTGCGTGGAGTGTAGCAGAAAAAAAACTATGTGTAGAATGTTCTCCATTACCCATTGTTGTACTGTAGGTAAAACGAATTCCCAGAGAGTTATTTTATATTTAATTTTATTTTTTATTTGATTTTCTCCAAATATTTCCAACAGCACTGTAATATAGCTACAGTAGTTTTGTGAAACACTGTTTAAAATCAATGTTTACAGCACATGACATTACCTGTCAAGTGTTGGAGTCCATCACAATAAATCTCTTGTCACATTACTTTGAGCTGTGTCATCTAGGGACTAAAGCATAATGTGAATGTCAAATTGTCATCTGTGGTTACATTTCTAAAGGGAAGTAGTGGAAGCTCCATTGTTAAAGTAATTTGAAATGAGACTGGGCAAAATGCTGGAAAATTTTACTCTGGGAAACAGTCTCACTTTGGCAAAGGAAGGAAGAAATTATAGGGATTTCTTTTTTTCTGTCTTCAACTTTTGTTAACTTACAAGACAAGTAGGTTTTGCTTCATTTGTATGTCACGCTCTGCTTTACAGACCTCTATTGTGCAGTAGTTTTTACTTCTTATGTAGTGTCACATAAAGACATCACTACCAGTTGCACAATTTATTGTTTTTACAAATCATCTTTTGCTGTTCTAAAAGGGATTATTGTCAAATGCTAAAACTGAGTCATAGATATTTGTCTTATTTCTTTTCTTGATTTCTTGTTTTCTTAGCTATTGACGCTTAACTATAGAAGCATACAAATAAAACTTGAAAAGAGGAAGATTGAAAAACGTGTGATACTTTTCTAACTTATGTGGAAATATTTTCTTCCGCAATAATCACAGAATCACAGAATCACAGAATATTATGAGTTGGAAGGGACCCACAAGGATCATCTAGTCTAACTCACCATCTAACACCCGTACAGAGACCGAACGCACACCCCAGAGTGGTGAACATAAACCTAGATCCCTCACAGGCGCACAGGCCACCTTTCATTGACGTTCAAATTAAATATAGGCATGATAATGGAAATGCTGGAACCCAAAGTATTTGAGATGGAAGACCCAACTGAGGCAAAATCCAAAGCATACAGTCCTTTTAGCTTGATTTACTTGGGCTCTCTACCTATCTTACAAAATTAGACCAGGAGGAATTATTGCACTACTGTCGGAAATTCCTAATTATGCTATCAAAAGGATTTTTTTCTTTCATTCTTGGGACATAAAAAGTTAGCTTAAGCAGCTGAGAATTCCACAGCAGTCTCCTTGGATAGCTGTGGTAGAGAATCCAACACTGGAATGGCAGAAACCGGAGCGGAAGGAAAGCAATTATGAACCTTCAACTATTCTAATAAAAATTTCAAGCCAGGCAGTACAATATTAAACACATTAATGCAGCTAGGATTCTATCTGACAAAAAGTATAGCTTCATCCAAAATGTTGAAGAGAATGATTTGGAGATAACACATGCTGACATCCAAAAAACATGTGCATTGCACTGAGAATGCAAACTTTGGCATACTCTAAAACTGATATACATAGTTAAATAATAACAATGTCAGTCTTTATGGTGGTGTTGAACCTGAGAAACAAAGATAACAAAAGCCAAATACAGTCTCTGTTTAAAAACTAGTATTCCACTAGTCTTTGTGGAAAAATGTTTTGGAAACCAGAGAAAACAGAGAAAGCAGAAATCAAATCTCTTCCTTTGTCTGGTCCATGTGTTGTCATATTCTGAACAGAAACACTGTGCTAGACAACGGGATTTATGCTACAAAAAGACAGATAAGTCTTTTGTTGCATTCCAGTTTTAAATAGGAAGATTTCCTCCCACTGCTCTTCAGTAGTAGGAAGTGGGCTGTGTATTTTTTGTCTGTCATTAGTCACGGCTAGCAACAACTTTTGTGTTAATATAGCGTAACTTGGTTGTTTTGGTAGACTGCTGACAGAATTCAAGAGTAATAGATAGAGGTATGACTAGATTTTATTTGAAATTAATTATAGGTTTGACTTAGAAAATATTAAGGAGTGATGTTTGACATAGATAGGAATAAAGACTGGTGCAGAGGGATTGAATAAATAAGTATATATGTATAGATTACATGTTGAAGTTAGAAATAGCTGCTGCTTTTGCAGATAGGATTATTCAGAGCTTCCAGAGGGTCCCTTCCTCTTTGTTCCCATTGCAGTGAGTGCATGAAAAACCCATAAAGAAAATTTTCTCCTCTCCTGCTGTGTCAGGAAGATGCTATGTGAACAGAGACAGTTTTATCTGTGAAGTGAGGAACTGTGCTGAAGACACAGAAATGAGTGCAGGATGGGGGACAGTGCTGAAAGTTTATTGACCTTTGCAATTGTCAGGAACAATATTTTGGGGACAGTTGCAGTGAGTAAACCTATACCTCATATTGATTCAGCCAAGGCTGAGAGATAGAATTCACACTCTAATCCGAGGGGTGCAAAACCTACAGTCTTCTAATATAAATGAACTTTCATTACATAAAGAAAATATTAGTTCTTAATTTCTTCTTTTCTTGTACAGTGTGTCAGACAATAGAACACAAACTCTTCTTTCATCCTTTCCCTTCATGCAATGATTTCTCCACAAATTGTCAAAGGTTTATGGTGTGTCATCAATTATGACTAGAGGACATTATTTCTCCTCCTGTCAGTTACTAGTTCAGAACCCAATGAAAAGATTAATGTGTCTCATCGTATTTTCCTGTTATACATTTTCTTCTGATAAGTGGCTGAGTCCTCAGAAGCATATTGTGGTCACATTAACAGAAACAGTCATTTAGAAGTGTGGAAAAAGTATTATTCAGTAAACCTCTGCCACAGGAAGTTGATTATGATTGCTATTTAGGTACATATATGACATTCCTAGTTACTGAACATATCTATATGACAATATTTTGAGATTGCCATCAAGGTTGTCATTCAGAGGAAAATACAGAAACAAAAATATCTACAAAACACAACATTGGTTGAGAAAAGAACTTCAGTTTGAATTTAAAGGAGAAAGGTGATAGGAACAAATTCACAAGAGCATAATCTGTCTGGAGATTCTATGGCAATTGATTAAGCTCTGTAGGGAGTGAAATATATTTCTGAAATACAATTTCTCTTGGGTATGAATAAACAAGTTTCATGCTGAAAAAAAAAGCAGTCATAGTCAACTGTTTATTTAACTTAGCAGTTAAAAGTTTGAGAGTTAAATTTATTTCAGTTATTGCCACATCTTCTTGCAGATTCAACATGGGCATGTTTCTATAGTGAAAAAAAATACCTACCATAAGCAGTAAATGGTATGACATAAAGCAGAAGCCAGGTCCATGTCAGCTGACAATAAGATTCTATGCTCAAAAGACCAGGTTTGTTTTGTCGACAAATAAAAAATAATTAATAGACATTGCATAATAGTTGATTGTTGCTGGAAGAGCAAATCCTGCTATTCACTTGTAATGACTAATTGCTGGATACTTAAGCCAGTTTATTGAACTTACTTTAATTTCACTGCAACTTAATGGACTGCTATCACTTGCTAACATCCATATCTTTGATATGCTTCTGCTATCACCAAAAGACTCCCTGCACATCAAAGCTTATCAGATTCATTTTTTTTCTTGATGTCAAGACCTAAATTTGTCAAGTCGCTGTAGCAAATTAATTTGCCTAAAGTTATTTGTAACTCCTGCTAAATGTACCATGTTCCCTATAACTTGTTTGTTATCAAGGACCTATCATGCCAAATTTTCACAGTATGCAGTAAAAAGAAGATAAAATTTGTCAAAGATCCTATGCAAATTCTGTTTGAAAACAACATGTTTTATCTTTTGAATAGCTTCTTTGGATTTTATTTTCCCTAGAAAAATGCCAAACCTAGTTTCATGTGTCTATTCACGTCCTCATAGCACATTTAATCTTCTTTATATTGGCTTTTTGAAGAGGGGGGGAAAAAAAGGAAAATGTAATTCATTTAGATGTGAAAGGATTCATAATGGCATTCCAGACACTTGGGAATTTAAGCATATGCCTTACTTTCAACACAGGACTCATCCTATTAACTTCAACCTATCTGGATGACTCCCAGAAATGTTAATATGGTGTCAATTGTGAGGTTGTCTTTGTTCCTTATCTTTTAAAATAATTTAAATTATTTCACGTAAGGTACATCTACCTGCTAACAACTTTTAGCTCAGTCCCTCACAACCACTCCCTCCCCCCATCACAGTGGGATGGGGAAGAGAATCATAAGGATAAAACCAAAAATTCAGGTGTTCTGATAAAGACAGCTGAATAGAAACTAAGTTAAATAAAAGCTGTGCGCACCACCAAAGCAACATAAAGTAATCCATTCACTACTTCACATGAGCAGGCAGGAATTCAACCATCTCCAGAAAGGGGTCCATGAGGCTTAACAGTGACTTGGAAGTCCAAAAGCTGTCACTTCAAACGTGCCCCGCTTCCTTCTTTTTCCCTCAGTTCTATATGATGAACACCATTTGGTATGGAATATCCCTTGGGTGAGATGGAGTCAGCTGTCCAGCTCTGTGTCCCCTCCCAAATCCTTGTACACCCCCAGCATCCTCACTGGTGGGGTGGAGTGAGGAGCAGATAAATCCTTGATGCAGTGTAGGCACCGCTCAGCGGTAACAGAAACATCCCTGTGCTATCAATGCATTTTCAGCATAAATCCAAACCATAGCCAAAATTAACTCTCTCCCAGCCAAAACCGCAGAGGGTAAAGCCATCTGCAATCACACAGGTGATAGCAGTAATTTTGGAAGTGGCTTTTTTTAACCCAGCTGGAAGAAAATATTCACTGAAAAGACTTCACAATTTCCACGTGGGATAGCTAAGGGTATTATCGTACTGATTGGAGTCAGTTATAGGGCATGGTGAGGAGTTTTAATGAGTTCTGAAAATAAAAAAGAGGATAATCCTTCAAAATGATGTTAATAGATTGATATATATGTTTTGATGTCAAGTCAGGTCAACACCCTGAAATACAGATGCAAACTGTCTCCCCTTCCTGAAAAGGTACTGATCACAAAAAAATTAGTTTGATAGTAACATATGTAAAAACTGAATCTCTGACATTTAAATACATAGTGAAACCAGCATCACTATTGTTTATTGGCAGTGGGAAAGTATGAGAAACTTCTCTGTTTTCTCATCATTCAGCTAAGTTCCATGTTTAACTTCCTCAGATAGTAAAAGACTACAGTTCATTTCATCAGTGCAGTACCTTTATACCATTACGTATCCATTGTTCCTTTGGCTTCCACAGTGTATATCATGAATTATTAGGCATAGGAAAAAAAAAAAAAAGTCATGAAAAACTAGCAGGAAGGAGATCAGAATCAATAGAAAGATCTATTTATGGTGAGATTTAACTGGATGTCCTTTGAATCAAGTAAACAGGCTAAAAATAAATATGAAGGCTGTGTTTATTTTCTCCATTAAATTAAACTTTATTGTCTAACGTATTTGAAACTGGTCAGGCACTTTTGCATTTTCAGTTCCTTTGTATTCCCTTTTAAAATGCTTTTAANGGATAAACCCAAAAATTCAGGTGTTCTGATAAAGACAGCTGAATAAAAACTAAGTTAAATAAAAGCTGTGCACACCACCAAAGCAACATAAAGAAATTCATGCACCACTTTGCATGGGCAGGCAGGAATTCAACCATCTCCAGAAAGGGGTCCATGAGGCTTAACAGTGACTTGGAAGTCCAAAAGCTGTCGCTTCAAACGTGCCCCTCTTCCTTCTTCTTCCCTCAGTTCTATATGATGAACACCATTTGGTATGGAATATCCCTTGGGTGAGATGGAGTCAGCTGTCCAGCTCTGTGTCCCCTCCCAAATCCTTGTACACCCCCAGCATCCTCACTGGTGGGGTGGAGTGAGGAGCAGATAAATCCTTGATGCAGTGTAGGCACCGCTCAGCGGTAACAGAAACATCCCTGTGCTATCAATGCATTTTCAGCATAAATCCAAACCATAGCCAAAATTAACTCTCTCCCAGCCAAAACCGCAGAGGGTAAAGCCATCTGCAATCACACAGGTGATAGCAGTAATTTTGGAAGTGGCTTTTTTTAACCCAGCTGGAAGAAAATATTCACTGAAAAGACTTCACAATTTCCACGTGGGATAGCTAAGGGTATTATCGTACTGATTGGAGTCAGTTATAGGGCATGGTGAGGAGTTTTAATGAGTTCTGAAAATAAAAAAGAGGATAATCCTTCAAAATGATGTTAATAGATTGATATATATGTTTTGATGTCAAGTCAGGTCAACACCCTGAAATACAGATGCAAACTGTCTCCCCTTCCTGAAAAGGTACTGATCACAAAAAAATTAGTTTGATAGTAACATATGTAAAAACTGAATCTCTGACATTTAAATACATAGTGAAACCAGCATCACTATTGTTTATTGGCAGTGGGAAAGTATGAGAAACTTCTCTGTTTTCTCATCATTCAGCTAAGTTCCATGTTTAACTTCCTCAGATAGTAAAAGACTACAGTTCATTTCATCAGTGCAGTACCTTTATACCATTACGTATCCATTGTTCCTTTGGCTTCCACAGTGTATATCATGAATTATTAGGCATAGGAAAAAAAAAAAAAAGTCATGAAAAACTAGCAGGAAGGAGATCAGAATCAATAGAAAGATCTATTTATGGTGAGATTTAACTGGATGTCCTTTGAATCAAGTAAACAGGCTAAAAATAAATATGAAGGCTGTGTTTATTTTCTCCATTAAATTAAACTTTATTGTCTAACGTATTTGAAACTGGTCAGGCACTTTTGCATTTTCAGTTCCTTTGTATTCCCTTTTAAAATGCTTTTAAAAGTGCTATTTCTCAGTTTAGCTTTCTGAGGAAACCCCTTAGTTTATGCCTTGTTGTCTACTCCAAAACATCTAGTTCTTATTGTAGCATGTGCATAAATGTGATGTTAGTTCATATTAATAACAGCTTGTATTTTTATCTGCTCTCAAATAAAATAGATCCTCTCTTTGTTGAAACAGGACATTTTTTCCTTTTAAAAAGACATAGAGTCATGAAATAGAATCATAGAATTGTTTTAGTTCTAAGAGACCTTAAAGCTAACTTGATTCCAATTGTCTTTGTCCGAGGAGTGGTTCCACCCTAGTTCCAACTCACCAAGGCAAACCTTTCACTAGACTAAGTGTCATCTAAAGGAATGTGTGTTTTTTTCCTTTTAAAATATTTATTTTCCTGCCCAACAATGACAGATCTGTAGAGCTGTGCAATTGTGAAAGGTGAAACATCTATCAAACTGAGTCTGAGCATTATTTTTATTATATCTATTAGGTGTAATGTCACTGTCATTTTGTATCAATGGAATGGTTTTTCATATGCAGTAGAGAGATTAATACAGTTTCAGAATGTGTCTAAAAGTACAGTCAGCTCTCATTTATTTTCTGGCATGCATTGTCAGAGTTTTGAAGACAAAGACAGAAAAATAAGGCAATACAATGACCTCTGTATTCTATATCTACAATGAACTACTATGTTTGCCAGTATTATATGGAATGTAATTCTATAAAACCTTAATTCTGCAGATTTTTCATGTTGACTCTTGTCCTTTTTGGTTGAGTGCATTNCAATGACAGATCTGTAGAGCTGTGCAATTGTGAAAGGTGAAACATCTATCAAACTGAGTCTGAGCATTATTTTTATTATATCTATTAGGTGTAATGTCACTGTCATTTTGTATCAATGGAATGGTTTTTCATATGCAGTAGAGAGATTAATACAGTTTCAGAATGTGTCTAAAAGTACAGTCAGCTCTCATTTATTTTCTGGCATGCATTGTCAGAGTTTTGAAGACAAAGACAGAAAAATAAGGCAATACAATGACCTCTGTATTCTATATCTACAATGAACTACTATGTTTGCCAGTGTTGTATGGAATGTAATTCTATAAAACCTTAATTCTGCTGATTTATCTTGTTGACTCTTGTCCTTTCTGGTAGAGTGAATTTTAAATTTCCTTATACTTATGAGACAGAAAAGTCCTAATGACCTTATTTTACAAGAGAGACTAGGTGAAGCATTTAAATATGTTTAGACAGTAGAAGATACAAAGAGAGGCACCCTTAGATTTTTCAGAAATTCTTTAATTCATTAAGTTTAACATTAGCAATAGAAAAAATAAAATGTAAATTTTAAATTCTGAACTAGTAATTTATAGTCAAACCAGAAAAATAGGTATCAGTAGATGGTAATGCATTTGAAGTACTTTCCACTTGAATTTTTTTGTCTCTATACAGTAAGGTTGTATAATTAACTTAAGCTAAATACAAATTTTTAATGCCTAAAATTAGAACATATTAATTCTATCTAAAGCTGTTTATATATAGCATGTTTTCAGGATCAAGGATTAATTATCTTGATATGGAAACAGCAGAACTCACACTTCTGCACTGTCAAAAATTCTATGGTAAGATGTGTTCCTTTGAAATTCTTTTTTACTACTAACAAATATCACATGGGCTTCACCTTTTCTACCTTACAAATTTCCACATTATTACTTGCTGAAAAATTGCTGAAGAAAACCGACACTTTTCCAACAAATATGATTGAAATAAGAATCTTAAGTTCATGATGAAGTTTTTAAATAAATTGTTCAACTAAATAAAAAACAAAACAAGAAAAGAAGTCATCTCTCAGCGATGTCAATGAGGATCTCTGGTCTTTCTTTGAAGATAAAACTCCTTGGGTTGCTCATAAATAATACATGGACTCTGCAGTGAAAACTCAAAAAGTTACAAGTTCCTTCAGGAACACAGTGCATTAGGCAATGTGATTTAGTATATAATTTTTTCGACCTTGAAAATGAAAATATTTCCCTTATTTGTAGATAAAAACATTGAATATGTGCACCTCATTTGGTGTTTAGAACAATGCCTCTAAGAAATAGCATCTCTCCTGAGGTGGCAGAATTTAGACTTGATTTTAGTATGTGGCACCAAAACATGCATAAGTTTTAAGAACAGACATAAATAGACTTTCAGTACTACACCTTTTTTCTCTTCAGATCTTTTCAAAGGCTCATATTAAAAGACTTTTATTCAAGAACCCTAGAGGAGAGGTGTGAACCCGTTGTTGGATTTGTTTGTTGCTTTTCACTTGTCAAGGAAAAATTGCAATTGGCCTGTTTCTCAAACTTGTAAACTTTCTATTTGTAAATGACCTCTTTAAAACAAAGACAACACTAATCTTGCTATTTATGCATCACTTTTTTTTCTCTTCTGTGAATTTGCCTAAATTGCCTCTAATATATAGATTTTTTTCCAATCTAACTATTATTTTTGATTCTAAACCCACCAGTATTTTTCCATGTGAAATTACATAGGTTTTATGTCATGGAAAGTAAATAATCATATATACTCATCTTCTCTGTGCCACTCATAATTTTAAAGTGTTTTAGAGAATGTCAGTTCTTGCTTTTCAAGGGTATAGAGTCCCAGTCTATTTACTCATTCATCACACCAAAGTTATTCCACTATTTTGATCATTCTTACTGCCCTTCCTTGTCTTTCTGATTCTATTGTACTTTTTAGGTAGAAGGTCCAGATATATTCCAAAGTCAAGCAAGAAACAGGCAGACAATAGATTCATACAAAAATATTTATTTTCCTTATCCTTCCAAGTCAATAACGACATTTAGTTTGGGTTTTTGACTGTTATGGAATACCAACACGTACATTTTATGCACGCACCTCACTATTGCCCATAAATCAAACAAACCGTACTATGCTGTTTTCCATAAGTTACAGACATCCAACTGTGTAAAATGGATTAAACTCAACAATAATGGATAGATAGATAGATAGATAGATATAGATAGATAGATAGATAGATAGATAGATAGATAGATAGATAGATAGATAGATAGAGATGTAATTATCTCTGTATTTATATCTAGCTGTCAATATATGTATATACTTGACATCATTACCTTAGATTGTTTTCATAGCTTATTTAAAAGAAGATATTCATGAGGCATGATTACTCTCACCTACTTAGTTGTAGATTTCATGATAAAAGAATCCTACCCAGGGTACATCAGTTTCTCCTTGTGTAGGAGAGTATGTCTGGACAGTCACTTCTGACCAAAAGCTTCACTGCAAGGTTGAGCACCAGAAACATGCTTTTGATTTCTGTTTTATTGTTAGTTTTCTCCTAACATTTCTGTTTTTCTTCTTTTGGACCTCCAACTCAAACTTTACTGAATTTCTCTGAATCTAGACTAAACCGTTGATTTCTGTAATTAATAATTCGGAAGAATTTCATATTATTTTTCTTTGGGAATGTACTATATATGTTTTTTGTTTATCCATAAAGGCAGAAAAATCAAAGAATACTGGCAACAACTCAAGCAAAATATATTTAAAATGACCCATGTCATTTATAGCACATTATGGTCACATAAAGTATAAAAAGCATTAAAGAAAAGTCTCAGAGGCTAAAATAAATTAAACTTTAGGCAAATTTTTCATATTACAAAGTTCAACTTTCCTGCCATGATCATAGCTATATCATTTACACACTCTCGGTGAAAATAAATTCTGTCTGTCCCTAAATATGATGCATCTTGCAGTTTACAACAGTCATTAGCAATAGGACACAGGAAAGTGTTAACCTTGGACCTAAAATTCTATTCAGGTGGAATCATATGAACTAGAGAAAACGGCCTACGTCAAATATTTAATTAAAACATATTGGGAAGCCCATCTCTCTGGAACATAAACACATTTGACAACTTTGATTAAGGATTTTCTGTGTGAAAATGCCAACTTTCAGTTTCCTTTAGTCTTCCTGTGTGCTGTGTTTGGAAGTCAAACAAGAGAATTTAGCACTCGAGTGAAATCATCACTGTTGCACTGTCAGCTGGAAGGATGTGACAAAGTGCAGTGACATTTACAAACCCTTTGATTCCCAAGGATGATTAGATGCTCTGGTTAGCCACAGAAGTGTTTACTGCTTCTTTGCAGCAACTGTAAAAGAGTCAGTCATCAGATTCTACGTGCTCAGTAGAAAAAGATGCAATAAAGGTGAAATATCTATTCTAGAAATATTAGGAATAAAATCTAGGGCACTAACTTGCTTGGCCTACTTTTTCCGTGCTCAGAATCATAAGCACAGACTGGATACCAAGGTGATTAAGAAAATGTACTATATTAATTTTCTATAGTTTGGTTTAACAAATGACACTCAAAGGAGATCAAATATCATGGATTAATGATAAAGGTTTTTTCCTAGTTTAATTGCTTGTATAAGATTTCTCTGTCCACTATTTAGCTACTTAAGGTAGCATCAAGATCTACTGGGTGGTCTCTTTCCAATTCACTCCCAAAGCACCATTCACCTGTTCTGGTCACTAGTCAAACATGGATTATTAAAAAAATATTAGATAAATAGTAATCTCTGAATCACGGTCAAGCTCCCAGTTTATACCCTAAAAATATTTTGCATACTTACAGGAAATTTATTTTTAAAAGTACTTGTGCCTTTGGAATAAAGGCCATACCTAGCTGTACTGGCATCTTTAAAATTTTCTGCTTGTTTGTCTACAAGGAATACATTATCTCATGGCTGACCTGAGAATTTCAAAGCGTACGATGCTCATCTGAAACTGCGAAATGCGGAAGACGCATCCGACCTCCCTCACCTCCCCCAATGTGAAATTAATTTCTTTAACACAAAGCAGCAGAAATACCCTTTGTATTAAAATGTGTGAGTATATTACTTCAGATGTTACAATAATCCACTTTGTTGTATGTGTTTCTCTCTCCCAAAGACACAAATAGAACCTAGTACCTAAGAGAGAAAGAATGCAATGCAGCTGCCTTATAGCTTTCCTTGGAATTAGAAATGTTTTCCTTTTTCAAGAGTTTACAAGCTGCTTTTGTGTTGCAGGACTAGGTGGTTCCACCTGCCCCCTACATGCAGTTGTTATTATTTTGCACTCATGGACTTTTTACAGCAGCAGCTCTGCAATTAGATGGTGATTAGTGAGTTGTCCAGTTTTAAATAACTAGATTTGCAGAAAATAATGTACCAATTGCACCTCTGTCCAGATGTTTTGTGCAGATGGTGTGCTGTTTGCTAGGAGGTATAAATAAAAAACCTTGGTCTGAGCACATGTGTATGCATGACTTGAAGAAGTGGATTAATGCCCTCTATCTTTTCTCTGCTATCTTTCCATAACTAGTTCTGAGAACTGTTTTGTACTTTTCTTTCTGAGATCACTTTAGTTCTACAAAATCTATTAGAATGAGGATGATCAGAATTCTCAATGGACTGAGACTAGCTTTGTAAAATTTAACATTATGTATGAATGATGTCCTTGGTTGTGCTGAGCAGATGCTGTTTTTTGAACATTAACGTAATATTAAAATAAAGAATGAAAAAAATGTAGCCGAGAATCTGAAGAATAAAAGTCTGTCGAATGAATATGACTCACCCTTCTGAGAATTGAGTTTCTATGACTATTATGTGTCATTTGTTTTTACGTTGATATTGACCACAGACTGAGTTCTAATAGATCTACTCCATAGATATTCATTCTATAGTTCAAACATATTTACTTTAAATAAGTATTTAATGCTAATGTAATGCCATGACTGTTCTCCACAGATTTATATTTCTTTTGAAATGTTCTGCAATGGTCATAATTCATATGGATGACAGATATATTATAAAATGTAATGTTATCTCTAATAAATTATTTGTAATTAGGGGATACAGTTAAATAAAGTCAAGCCTACAACGGGGATAAGGTTTGGCTGTGTAATTAAATCCTAGTCCATGCAACTGGAGGCCTTGTAGGTGCTGCCACAATTTAGAAATTATCTGGAGATGAGAAGGCTCTGGGAAGACCTCATCGTGTCCCTCAGTACTTAAAGGGGACTCATAAGAATGAGGGAGAGCAACTTTTTACATGGGCAGTTTCTGACAGGGCAAGGTGGAATCATTTTAAACTAAAAAAGGGGAGATATTTATTAGATGTTAGGAGGAATTTCTGTGCTCAGAGGGCAGTGAGACACTGGAACATGCCCATAGAAGTTGCTGATACCCCATCCCTGTAAGTGCTCAAGGGCATGTTGGATGGAGCTTTGAGCTACATCATCTAGTGGGTAGCAACCCTGCCATGGTGAGGGTCTTGGAGATGGATTATCCCTAATGTCCTTCCAAACACAAACCATTCTATGATCCTATAATTCTATGATTCTATGACTTTATGACTTGAGTATAGGGAGGGTTATAGAAAAGTACTCATGGTCTCAAATCTTCATTATATTTCCCTAGAAACCCAAAAGAGATTTCTTCAACCACTTTGTCCAATGCACGATGCTGATGACTTCCTCCTCCTCAGACTACGGAATATTTTATTTTGGGGTTAGACATATGTTTACCGAATTTTGTATCAGTGATTTTGGTGGGGTTGTTTGATTTGGTTTATGCTTTTTAAGGAGTTGAGATCTTCCAGTTTTCAGTTCTTTCAGTTCTTTTTTTTTTAACTAATTTTACCTGCTCAGTACAAAACTGTGCCCCTACGGTTACTTTTGATTGATGACTGTAATCTGTGATATAATCCTATGCCTACTTTCTTTGATATTGTATTTTGTTTTGGAGGCAAAAATGGTTTAAATGGAATTGTTACTTGTTATCCCTGTAAACTGAAGCTAAATTAAATTTAAGCCACAGTGATAGCTAAAAATCCCTAAAATTAATTCACCCCAAAACAAGCTGGAAAAGTCTCGAGACTTGCAATATCAGATCAATTAAAAGTCTTTCTGGAGTTATTACAAAATTATGTTTGTTGGATTGCCATTGGTGCGGATTCATTACTGTATAATATATATTTTTATTTTGCTACTTTGAATTCCCTATCTTAAGCAAAAGTGCACTATTAAACCAAAGTCTGAGTCATTTTCTTGAAATAATATAAAAAACATCTTAGGTGCTGTAAGTATCTTTATCAAGGTAAATCAATTATCCCGGCATTTTAAATTATTCTTTTTGTTTTTCTTGCCCCTGTTATCATATGGCATAAACAGCCTCAGACAAATCAGACTAATTGGTTACCTATGCAGAGAAAATAATTACATTTTCTTTGTATTCCTATTAATATACAGTGATTGTATGTGTTACTACACAGAAATAGAAAAAAACTTGCAATAAATTCACAGCATGCCTCTATGTCAGAATCGTTTGATAAGGGTTGAAAGTTATTACATGTTACAGATATGAAGAAAACTGTAATAAGTGATTATAGAATTTGATCATGATTGTCTAAATGACTTTCTTTGTATTCTTTCTTAAAAGGAAGAAAAAGTATGAAGAGAAATTTTAATGATACTCTAGTTTCCACATTATCAGTACACAAATTTAACAAACAAGACATGTTTTTCTATATGTCTTTACTTAATAACATTTAAAAGATACCTCTAACTTTCATTGATTAGTTTGACTAACTAAATGATTTTTAACTTGATTCCAGTTATCCAGTTTGAAAATGTTATACAATTGGGTGTCCTATATTGCGGACCTGCGGCCTTAATCAGAGTCCACGAAGCCCTGCTTCCACGTTGAACGGTGGCCGCACCGCCGCCGCTGCCACCTGCGCCACCACCACTGCCACCCATGTCGCCGCCACCCGTGCTGCCGCCGCCGCCACCCACGCCACCACCATTGCTGTCCGCGCCGCTGCCGTCGTCTCCGCCCGTGGGGCGGCAGTGGGAGGTCGTGCACAAACAGTTGTGAAAACGGGCCTCCTTCATTGTTAAAAAATCTTGCCGCTAAGATCTGAAGTCGCAATATGGGGGGTGCAAAGTGCAAGAGGGCCGATTGGATATGAATAAAATATTATTTTATACCAATCTAGAAGAGTGTAGAAACTCAGATGTGGCAGAGAACAATCGAAAATGTATTTCCTTTTGACATGTACAGCGTGGTATTCAGTTTATCCTCCTAGAAGTTCTTTTCTGTTTTTATAACACTCAACTTCTTATCACTGTTTTAGAAGTGGTCTTTTGTACTGAGGAGCCCAAAAATGGACACAGCTCTCAGGATGTGCCTCACCAGGGCTGAGTAGAGGAGCAGGATCACCTCCCTCCATCTGCTGGCAATACTCTTCCTAATACAGTCCAAGGTACCATTGGTTTTCCTGGCCTCCAGGGCACATGGCTGGCTCATGGACAGCTTTCTGTCCAGGGGGTTGCCCAGGTCCTTCTCCACAGAACTGCTTTCCAGCAGGTCAGCCCCAGCCTGTACAGGGGCACAGGATTTTTCTTTTCCAGGTCCAGGACCATTTCAATGACCATTTTGAACTTCCTCATCTTTTTTGCACTTTTCCAGTTAATGACAACTTCATTCTAGTGCGGTTAGCCTCATGATAACCTCTTTGTGTCAATCGTTATGGTCAACCTGGACAAGGTGTTGTTAGTTTCTGAGTCACAACGGTTCTTGTCATAGAAAGCCAGACTAGCTTAAGTTTGTATTCAGACAGTTAAAACACCAGCTGCTCACTGCTGTAGGCAATATATAGTTTATTTCTCTTTCAATCATGATGCCTAGTACTTCTGAGGAAGGCAGCCTGAGGAATGATGGCGATTAATATAAATTTGAAGTCAGAGAAAAGATTATCACAGAAAATTTCCATGCTTGTGCCAGAAAACATTGGCAAACCTCTGTGATTTAAAATATCTCCTTGACAGTTTTGATTATAATTAAATTGCAGACATATGGGAGTCAAATAACTGAATGTCATTTAAGAAAAGAAAAGTTTTAGAAGCGAAGAAACGAGGAACTTCTTTCTTATTGAATGTCATCTTTCTTCCTTCTCCCCGGTTCTTGTCTTTTGTAACTGATCCAGCAGCGTAACCAATAGTCTGTTTATATTTTTCTGATGTGAAAAATAGAGATTCTGACTGTTTACTAAAGGATTTGTGTTTTCTTTGTAGTGCAGAATTACAGTAAATTATGTTTTCTGAGAACATAGTAGGACATCAGAGAAATTAGAACCTATTTACAAGATTGGAATACTTTATGGGCCGCTTTCTTAATCAGCAGTGTAT
>WEKX01013180.1:8281-66182 GCA_013390025.1 Pitta sordida
CCTTCCTTCCTTCCTTCCTTCCTTCCTTCCTTCCTTCCTTCCTTCCTTCCTTCTCCCCCATTTTCCCTTTCCCTTTTCCTTTCCATTTTCTTTCTCCTTCCCCTCTTCCTCCTCTCCTCTCCTTTCTTCTCTCTCATTTTCTTCTATATGTGCCCATCTTTCCCTCTCTCGTCTCTTCCAGCCAGCACAGTGCACCGATAAGCCCAGAGCTCTTGCTCACCATGACCATCCCCATCCGATTCTCACCGCGCAGTTTAATGCACCGAAACGCAAAAGGTGAGGCCCGGTGGGAAATAAGAGCCCGTTCCAGGCCTGGCGCCAGCTCCACTTTTCGTCTGTCGTGGCACCCGGGGAGTAGGGGGATGGAGGGACAGTCACCGAGGTGGACACGATAGCCGCCACCAGCCTCCCGAGCGGGCTTTGGACCGGCATCTGTCCGGTTGCCGCTGCGGGTGGAAAACGAAATCTTCTGTCTCCGAGGGAAATTCGGGCATGATCTCGCGTGGAAGGATCCTGCGCTGTTGCGTGTGCCTCGCCACGGGTGTCCTCGCCTCTGTGTGCAGCCCCTCCTCTGCAGCGCTGTGAAGTCTTTGGACGCTTTTTTTCGCCCCGTCGAGGAGGGAGGGAGACAGGACCTTGTCTGCCCGGCGAACGAGGGAAGAGGAACCACGGCGGGAATTCCACTGCCATGCATCGGAAAATGGGTAAAGCAATGGTATAAACTGAAAGGAATGTGGCCACGGTCCTCCGCGGGCTCCCTCCCGCTGCCTTCGTTTGCATTTGCGGGTCTCTCCAGCGATGCCGCTCGGCCCTGGTATCCTCAGCAAAAGGTTGTCGGAACCGGCTGCTTCCCGATCGTCACTGAGCCCGACCCAGTGCTCTCCTCGGCTCAGGTCCAGTCCAACAAGTATTGCTCGAGAGGTGGAAAAAAAACCAGGGAAAAAGTGGGGGGAGAAAAAGAAACTAAAATCACCCCTTTCTCATCACAGTAAACTCGATTAAATTGGGTCAAACAGAAAAGAATTCCAATGTTTTGATTTGCTTTGGGTTTGGGTGGGATTTTTTTAAAGATTTTCTTAATTTCTTCCGCCCTTTTTTTTCGGCTAGTGAAAATTGGGGGTTTAATTTTGGTTGGGGGGGAGGGGAGGGTCAACGCTCATTAAAAGAAAAAAAGAAAAAAAAGAAAAAAAAAGCCCTTCAGCATACTGGCACGCTTATTCGGAGTTTGGAAACTGTGGGGCCAGAGACACAGCAGATCCGTAGAGTCGGTCTGCAATTCATCCATTCTTCGACGGGCCTAAGAAGGTGTCACAGGCTGGGATCCTTTTACAGACCCGAGCTCTCTCGCCTTTATTTCCCCCGTGCAGCGCTGGTACGAATTCGCAGACAGGGGCTGCCGTCCTTGCAGCCGAAATTTCGCCAAGCTTTTCCAAGGGGTGACCCGCCGCAGATCCATGGCCTCATTGTCCTTACGTGCGGCAGGGACGGAGACGTGCCCAAGAGTTTTTATTTCCGATTGTGGTTTTACTACAAGGAGGGGTTTGAGCTCTTGCACATCGCACGAGTCGATGGGACACAGTAGCCGGAGCCCAGCGCTTCGGTAGCCATCCCTTCGGGCAGGACCCTGGTCACCCTGCGGAGCGACCAACCGTGACCGGGCAGATGGGACAGCCCCTGCCCGGATCATGCCCTCACTCCTTCCTGGGGACACCGCCGAGATGAAGGATGTTCTGCATGGAGCAGGAGCGGATGGGGTTCCCTCGCCGCCCGCGGAACGGACTGAGTCCGAGGGAAGAGAATTCCCGCAGACCGCTACCCGGGAGCGGCCGGACCCGGAATCTCCGGGAGGAGGTGCCCGCAGCCGGAAAAAAACAGACACTTGAACATTGAAGGTTTTCATCTTCTTTTCCCTCATTTAACTTTCTGCTGCCTTATCATTTCGTTGACACTGGTGTAATTCCAACTAAGAAACAGTTTGCGATTGAAACACGGGGTCCCAGATGGATGTCTTCGCCTTCCCAATATCCTTGGGTATCCTGATCTGAGTGGGATTTTACGCCGACTTAACTTGTTACCTAACGCATCCTAGTTTACAAGAACTGCCTGGTACTCGTTTTGACTTAACTATATGAATCTACCTGCAAAAGAACCTGAAAAGAGTCTCTGAAACTCTGACCGTGGAGCACGGAAAGTAAAACCGATATTTTTAGAAACTGTTAAGCCAAAATGCCGTCTCGCCTAGCAACTCTAGTGATGTCTCACAGAAATCCCAATTGCCTGTCAAAGGATCATTAAACCGTGTCGATGACGGAACAGCACGACGCGCTGGGGCCTTTCCATAGACTACAGAGTTAATAGATCACCCTTTAAATATAAGCAGATGGAGTCTTAGTTTAAAGGGTGGCGTATTAAAAGTTACTGCAGCTATACCGGCATTTATTTTTCTGAAGGCCCACGTTTGCCTACCGCAGTTTGAGTTCCCATCAAAGGTGTCAGTTAAAGGGGGGGCGAGTTGTTTCGTTTAATTTGGTTGCCCTGAAATAAATGCCCGCATCTGTACCTTTCTCGTCGTGCGTCGGGGTGGCCGTGACGGGGATATCAAACCACTGCGCCAGGGGGTTGGAGTACCAGACAGTGAGCTCCTCTCCCGGCTGGACATCTCGCAGCGCCCGGTAGAATATCTGGGAGGGGGAAAAAGAAAACTTCTTCAGGAGGCTTGAGAGGGGAGGCAAGTGGCGGAGAGTGGTGCCAGGCCGGCCTGGAGCTCGCGAGTGGGGTACCTGTCCTCCTGGCAGATCCGCAACAGCCTCCAGTGTCTGCTCTTGGGAGTTTCGGGCAGCCCGGATTAACCCTATCCACTCCAGAGCTGAGCTCCCAGCTTCATCCACTAATTCCCCTCTCACCATCCGCACCTGGAAGACAGGAGGCACCGCTGTCATTTTCATGGGAGACCAAACACAAAAAAAGCAAAAACCTTACCCGTCCCTCTGCCGGCCCGCCCGCTCTGCCCTGCCCGGCGAGCCAGTTTCCCCACACTAGGCAGGGGGCTGAGCATCGCAGGTGGAAGCAGCGGCGAGAGTATCTCCTTTTGCTGCCCGTCTGATGCTTTCATCCTTACCCATCTTTGGGCAGGTTCTTCCTCGGCTTTCAGATACCTTGAGAGAGCTGCAGCTGCCCTGGGGGATGTTGCTGCTCTGCGAGATAAGGATGGAAGACCCCCGGCCTGGTGGGGATCTGCAGCATTGCGAGGGGAAATGGGATTTTTCCCTTGGGTTGCACTAGTCCAAACACAGTCGCAGCTTATACATTGAATTTAAGGCATAATAAACGTCCAGGTACGATTTTTTTGTTGTTGTTTAAGTGTTTGTGTAGTGTCTGAGCCCGAGTGAAACAATTGCGACAGAGGACTTGTCAGGAGACGGAGAGGGGGAAAGGCGAGAAGATTCTGCCTAGCTAGAAAGTCCCTGTAGACCCATACTTCATAATCTGCTTGCCCATACAAAGAGAAAATGAAATGCCCATTCCCTGAATGACCGTGCAATAAAAGTCATCGGAACAAAGCGGTCTAAAGGGAGAAACCAAGGGAGCCAGATGAGAAATAAATTTGAGTGGGCTGGCAGAGCGTTTAAAAACAATTAAAGGGCATTAAAAATCAGAGCGGAACGCGTGAGCCGTGGCTGCCCGGGGGGTGGAAGGAGGGGTCTCATCCGCAGCCCCTCGAAGAGCCTGATGGACGAGGCGACAGCCCTTCACCGCCTCCTCCGCTCTCCTTCCCAGCTCGGACACGGATTGACCCCGAAGCCGGTAGCAGGGTGGCCATCATCGCTCCCGCTCCGGCTTTGCAGGGTATTTGCAGTTCCGAGGGCAGGAGCCGGCCCGAGGCTTTGGGGGGAGGTCGAGCTGCTTCGGGCTGCCCCAGCACCTGGGACCCGCACACCGCCACCGTCTCCTGAGCAGCCCCGGCCCGCTCGCCCCGAGCTCCCTTCCGGCCCAAGCGAAAGAGATCGTGGCTGGGAAGAGGAATGGGGGGCAGAAACCCGAGCCAAACGCAGAAATAAATCGGTGCACTGCCTCTCCCCCTTGCTCCTTCCCGGGACTAAACCGTGAAAGTCGTATGCCCCCGCCGCGCCGGAGCTCCTGGGGAGAGGAGCCGGCCGTGGCACAACCTGACCCTACCGGGGAAGGGGTAATGCCCCAGCAAGCGGAGCCCTGGGGGATGGAGGCCGGGCCGTGGGACCAGGGCCCTCCGGCACCGGGCACGGGGTTCAGGCGACGCTTCCAGCACCTCTAGGTCCAAGGCGGAGGCGGGCGCGTCCGCTCCTCCAGGAGAGCTCCCGTGTCCCCTGACCTCGCCGCGAAGGCCGACCGCGCTGAGAGCCCCGGCACTGAGGAGGAGAGGGAGAGGGTACGAGTGGGCAGGCTTTCCTGGAAGAGCCACAGAGAGACATCTCAAGACGCTCTGGAAACGCTTCCCTTGCCTTTCCTGGCTCACTCTAAGGGAGCATCGAAGAGAGACGGGGAAAGAGCAGCCTCTTCTCCCAAAGCCGGTTTCCCCATAGTCAACGAATAATCAAGGTCCAGCGGTGCAGAAGAGACCGTAGGAAAATACCTTTTTTTTGGGTCCCGGCTCCTTGCGGTCTGACAGGTACTTGCCCAGTTTGAAGGTGCCTGGCACAGGACCCAGGCGCAGCCCAGCCGGGATGCAGCTCTCTGCACTGACGCTGATGGCCGGAGCCCTGCTGGTTTGCATCGCTGCCGCTGGGTGTGAGCGCTCGGGAACCCCAACTACTTAAGGGGGCCGGAGTGACAGCGGCAGGCGGCGGGAGGATGAGCACAGGCGTATCTCCGCCCGCAGAGTGACGCGGCAGTGTGTGGACGCTGGCTTTTCAACGGGAGCAGGAGGGGTACCCCTTGGCAGGGGGATGCTCTGGGGCGCAGAGTTTGGTGAGAGAGTTTGGCTCCTCGAGCAGCTGCGGAGTCCCATCCAAGAGGGTCACATGGAGCCTTTCCCTAACCCTCCTGCATAATCAGGCGGAGTGAATGGCTGGCAGACAATGGGCCAGGCGACCTTCCCATTCCTAAAAATCCAATTTGTCAAGGGCAAAGAAAAGGGTCTGGTGAATCAAAGGTCTGGAGGGACCATTAATCCTCAGCATGGGGTATTGTCCCCGAGACAGTTACGATATTTTAAGTGACAAATCCACTGTATAATTTCTCCATAAATTTTACTTCCTTTTATTGTTCCTCGACAAACCAGTTTTGGAAAATAAGTGACTATTTTAAGTCTACTTGGCTGAGCCTTTTGAGGTTTAATATACTTCAAAGATTTTTAATTCTCTTCCCTTGGCTTTATTGTAAAGGAGATTAAACAAAGAGATGGGGAATGTTTTGAGGACTTGTTAACTTCTATTGATTCCCGGCGTGTGCCATACAGAAATTGGGCAGGTACTTGATGGGAAAACACCAGAAAATACCTACACTTTTTTTTTTTTTTTTTTTTTTTTTAATCCNNNNTTTTAAAGAACTACCATATTACCATTTCTGTGGTTTGGTTTCAGGCCAGTAATCTGTTCAGAAGAGCATTGATCTTTAAAGAGGATGAATAACACAAAATATGAGCAGCCGTAGCCCCTGTAAAAACCAAACCACTGCACCTGCGAGTGGTGGGTAAGATGTCTGTAGTTCGTGTGATTAAGAAATAGAGACAGGAGGAAATAGAGACATACAGCCACCAGGAGACAGGAAGGCATGGCCAGCAGATAACACAGATGTCTAGCAAACAGCATGCAGCTGTATTTCTCGTTCAATTCATTCACAGGTTCCTCACCCACATGCAAAATCTCTTGTATCGAGACGGCTTTCAGAGGTGGAACCTGTAAAAAATGACCGTAAATAAAGCCAGAACGAAGCTATTTGAACAGTGTACCTATGTCCCTCCTCCTCCTAACATAAATATCTAAATTAAGATACAGAGAAGAGCTAGGATTAAGTCAGCTGCATAAATGTCCCAAAAATTTTCCAGGAACTGAAAAGGAATGGTTTGTGACTTTTTTTCTTACGTGCGTGCAACAGTTCAGATGTGTCTGTCAGACCACTTTCTCTTTTATACTTCTGTCTAATTCTTGCTAGCAGGTTTTCTCAGCTTCATAAGACATAACACTCTAAAAGAAGAGTCTGAGGCTTTTTCTTGTGGAGAAGTTGCAAAGTGGCACAAGACGGTTTTATCCACTGCTTTCAGAAAAAAATTGCAGATATTGAGCTGCTTTTTTCCCCCTTATTTGTTTTTCCAAGTGGCGTTTTTCTAATAGTCAGCCCTAATAAATTTCAATAGAAAAGCCGAAAAGCATCTGAGATGTGTATCTGCGGACAGACGCCAGGTAACTGAGCAGGCTCTTAGCTCATGTAACTCTTAACTCAAGTAACCCCACTTTCCGCAAGATAAACCTTGGCACTTCGCTTTCGATATGATCATACGGTGAGGGTTTTACTCTGGGTTTGCTCACCGGAGTCACTAGTGACACCGTGGGAGCAAAGGCCACAGGGATGCGCACGGGTGACAGGGGCGATTTTGTACCGACACCTCTCACCAGCTGGACGTAGCAAAGATTTTCTTTCCCCTCTCCCTGCCCTGCCCCGGGAAGCACTTAAAGCTCAGTTTGGCGAGTCATCGCCGCTGCTGCGACCACATTTGCCCTCTCCGGCCGCCCCTCGCTCCGGCCACTGCCAATTCCGCCAGTGCCGGCCGCACTCCGCGAGGCATCGGCGGCTACTCCCACGGCCGGGGCCAGCCCTGCATGGCCAGTGCCTCTGCNTGGCGAGGGACGAGGACGGGACGGGGAGCTGCAGACGCCCACTCCGGGGGCTGCTGCCGAGCACTGAGTCCGCGTAGGCCGTGAATGTACTTTTAGTAATGATCCACATCGGCGCGCACGCGAGATAAATGTCGCTCCTGCCCCCCCGGAAACATCAGTGACCATTGATTGCATCTCTCCGGGGTGCAACGCCAGGGACCATCCCGGGATGGAGGGTGGGTTCGTTTTCACTTCGGCAGCGATGGGAAGAGGAGGGGGGAGAGGATGTGGGGAACTGAAGATGACCCCTTTGATCAGCGGCCTGAATGGGGAAAAAGGATAAACAAGAAGTTGAGGGCAATAAATTTAAGCCATGAACATGTCCCTGTAACCTCTGGCCTGGTCATTTGAGGATGAGACCGGCTTGAAATTCCGAGAGCCGCAGAGGTAGCGAGAGGGCTTTTAAGGCGACCAAGGTACCCTACTGCTCCGCCTCGGGAGCCGCTCCCTCCCAGGCCTTAATGAGTCAAAAAGCGTGAACGACACGCGAACAATTTTATCAATAGGACCATGTAAAGGCCGACTGTGAGGAAAGTTATTTATTAATATAGCCGATTGTGGCTGGTTCCCATCCACTCAGAAAAGAAAAGCCCTTGCTCTGGCAGCATTCACACCAGTTCTCCAATTTTTATTCTGTCCTGTGGCTCAAAGTTGAAGTTCCCCAAGTGAAATAAATTGTCCACAAAAGAGGAAAGGAACCACATTTTCTTTTATTTTTCCTTCCCTAAAAAGGAAGGGTGAAACCGATCTAATGTGCCCACTGGAGCAAGATGCAGCATGAAAGGCCGGGTGTTAAAAGTAAAAGCAGCCTTTGGAGCAAATGGGATGGAAAATTAAATGAAATTAAATAGCTTGAACGACCGTATTGTCCCTTATTAAAAAGACACATTAATTACATGGTTTCAGCTTTATTCAAAGACAATGTTTAGACTCAATCAAAACATTCCACTATCGCTCTTTATATACTTAAACCGGGCTACTAGGGGCTTCATTAAAGAGAGATCACTTTTGCCCAGAGATGCGATGAAAGTTATTTTCCTCGGCGGCCCTTATTTATGCCCACCGCTGAACTGCCAGTGCCCCTGAGTAACACTTTGGCACACTGTTCTCCCTGATTTAACAGGTTGCCCCATAATGAGGCATGAATGTTAAGGAACAACAGTCATCCAAAGAGGCACAGTTGCAGAGAGCAATGTCCCACCAGGGAGTTCCATTCAAACCATCAAACCGCTCCGGCACAGAGAAGGTTCAACACCACATTCAGACCAGCATGAATGCCTGTATACAGGGCTCGGCTCATTATGCCGCAGAGCACCGCAGCGGAGGCTGAAACAAAATGCTGCAAGTTCATTCAGCAGGCCATACTCCGGCGGGGCGGCCCAGCCGGCGGCTCCTGGGGTGACCTTTTTCCCAAATGGCTTTGCCCCGACAGGGCTGCCCTTCTCCGGGCTCCAGGATGGGACGGCCCGGGACTCTCGGCCCTGCCCGAGCCGGCCCCAGAACTCCGCGGCAAAGGGATAGGGATGCAAGGCACCGGACGGGGGGCAGAGGGGAGGAAATCCCCACGGAAATCCACTTTAAACCGAAGAGATCGATATACTTTGAACGTNCTCTTTCTCTTTTGCGCTTTCTCTGTGCTCACTTTCGCTAATTTCAGCTGGTCTTTCCCAAACTCCGTTTCCTTTACCCCTCTTTCCTCTGCTCTGTTCCTCCCCATCACATTCATTTCTCCCCCGGGACGCCACTCGCAGCCGCCCCGCCGCGGTGCTGTCGGTGCCGGTGTCCTGTGTCCTGTGCCCAGAGCCCTGTGCCCGGTGCNCTTACTGAGACCCCCTGTAACACGGAAATCCACTTTAAACCGAAGAGATCGATATACTTTGAACGTCTTTTCTTCTTCGCTTTTCCACCCTCTCTTTTTCTCTTTTCTTTCCCGTCTTCCTTTCCCTTCCCTTCCCTTCCCTTCCCTTCCCTTCCCTTCCCTTCCCTTCCCTTCCCTTCCCTTCCCTTGCCNAGCCCTGTGCCCGGTGCCTTGTGCCCGGTGCCCTGTGCCCTGTGCCCAGAGCCCTGTGCCCGGTGCTGCGGGCGGGTGGGGCGGCCTGGCGAAGCCGACCGGCTGCGACCCCCAACCAGCTGTGCGGTGCAGACGAGATGCGGGTGGGATATTAAAGCAGCTTTTGAATAGTAATTCAGGTTCTATGGGAATCCGAGCAGATGACAGGAGCCCAATTTGGTATTCGTATTGTTAATCGAGAGCGTCAGCCCAGATCGGATTAAAACACGTTTTGTGCTTGTTAAAAATTCCAGTGTAGGGGCTGAGATTTTTTTTCCTTTTTAGCCCAGCTTCAATTGGAGGCGAAGCTTGCCACATAAAGTATTCAAAGTCTGTCTAAAGTTGCCTTTTAACCGGATTCCCCCCCTCCCGCAACCCCCACCATATCTCTTGGTTCTTTCGGTTGACATGGTGCAAATAAAAGTCAGTAAACTTGTTGCTGAATTGCAATGTTTCGGTGTACCTTATAAATTCATACCTTTTCTCCCTCGATCGCCTCAGAATGAGCCCCTGCCTCAATTCGATTTTCCTTGCTGTTGGGCACATTTAGGAGAAAGTCTATTTGTGAAGTTCATTTCTAGGCAAATGTATTCAAGAGCTGATTGGGATGAATAGGACCGTGTGTCAGCCGCCCCTAATTGGGATTAAAGCACTTCGGACCATATGCAGAGAGTGACAGAAATTCTCAGGTTTCATTGTGCTCAGACTTCCACCCGCCTGGACACTCCCCCTGGAAAAGGGGGATTTATAAAGATTTCAGGGAGAAACCGATGAAATAAAAGAGACACAGAAAAATGATCAGGCTAATATCTCTCTGCGGGGCAGACAGCGTGGTAACTGCTGAGGACAAGGACTGGCAGTGGCCGGCAACGGCGAGAGCCCTGGAGCTTGGTTTCCTTTCGGAGCGAAGGGCAGCAAGCCTTGGCTTTCTTATTCTCGACTCGCATTCGAGATATCCTCGGGGTTATGCGGGAACGAAAAGCCCCACGGGAAAACTTTCCTGGGTGACTCTAGCCTAAGGAATAGGCTCCCAGAGAAGGAGGTAGGGAAGGAGACGATATGTGAGTCTCAGGCAGACGCTGCTGCCTACTCAGGCCGCGGCAGGTGTCAAGGAAATGAGTTTTTCGGAGACGCGATCCCGCTGCAGCAGAGATGGTCGAAGGCTGTACTCCCTGCTCGAGCCTGCCTAATCTAGCAGAAGATGCCACGGCCCAGACTGGATGGTCTTTAAAGGTTTCTTCCAACACAAACCACCCTGTCAGCCTATGCTTTTAACCCAAAGCTGCTCCACCTCTCTATTCACCCATTGCCCTGTCTGTCCGTGTGCCCTTCTGCGCGCCAGCCATGCCCGAGCAGTCCCGGCAGCCCAAAGCATCCTGCTACTGCTCAAAGCATCCTCTGTTCCTGCGGGGCCATAGCGAGAGACAGCTTCCAAAGCTCAGGCCCGGCCTCCACACTGTGACTATCCCATATGCGAGTTTGTATGGAGGAGGTAGACCCAAACGTGGCGAGAAAATTATTACTTAGATTAGTAATTTTTAAACTCCGTGGTCAGTTATCAGAAAGACGATGTCTAATCACATCACAGTCAGAAGGAGAGGAGCCTGTAACGCTCTCGGGGCCTTTGTCTGCAAAGGCTAATTTGTCCTGGCGTGGTGATGGACAGTTGGTGACCGTCTGCTGCTCTCCTCCTCTCTCCTCTCCTCTGGAAAGGAACCATCACCCCGACGGGGCGGTTTTGTGCCCAAGTACCCGGCAAGCCTGTGCACCGCTGGAGGCACGGCCTGCAGAGCTCGGCAGCCCTGGGGCGATACGAACACAACCTTCTTTGGTGATGGAGAGCTGTGTGTCCCCTCCGCTCGGGAAATGCCCTCGCATTATCTATAGGCTGGTCTGTGGCGATGAGAAGGGTCCTGCCCACGCCACATGATTAAGCCACTCGCTTATGGGGGCACCTTCCCACGCCTTGAGACTGACCCAAGGCCAAGCCTGCCCAGTGTCCCGGGCACGGTGCCCTATTTCCAGCGCTGAACTGGGTTCGGTATGCGACATGCCCGGCTATCCTGAAAAGCAGCGGAATTTCTCTTAACAGTAAATGTTGCTGAAGTCTCAGATCAAGTCCGTTCCCTGTGGTGGATTTGCCCCTGCATCCTGCCTCTGGTAAGCAGAGGATCTGGTTTAGAGGAGACTGACAGAGCCCTCTGAGTCTCCTCCCACAGTGCTGGGTGCCCGACGCTCCTATTTCCGCAAGAAAAAGAGCGGCGGGCACGGTGGTGCGCGGCGGTGTGCGGGGGACGGGGCACAGCGGTCGCGCCGGGTGGCCACCGCTGAGCCTAGGAGAAGCTCCTAACTTTATTTCGCTGCAACCGCTGCTGACTATAGTCCGGGGGAAAAGCCCAGCCCAGACATGCCTCCGCCTCGAGACGGCTGCGAAATTTGAATAATAAAGGAAAGGGCATCCCCGCGCCAGCCGACACCGCTGCCCCAGCGTTCAGAGGGCGGGACGCAGCGGGTTTGCCAGCACAGCCCGAGCCCTGCCGTGGCACTCTGTGTTTGCTCTCCGTCGAGCCAAACCTTGGCCCCTGACCGAGAAGAAATGTGTGGCCCAGGGCCAGGACGAGAGAACAGGCGCCCGTCGCTCCTCAGGTGCCCGAGGAGGGGATGTTCAGGAGCCCTAAAACTGCGGAAGCTGCTCCTCGGGTTAAAGGCAGAGCTGCTCGCAGCCGCCTACAGCTACAGCTACAGCATCCATAGTGTCACACGCACTCAGGCAGCAGGATGCGACTTTGCCTGCGAGTCTGTACAAAGGCATTCGGGTATGTCTGCGTCTATACATATACAGACATTTATTAATAGGTCGGCGTGCTGGAATCACTGTGAGCGTTTCTTTCCAAGGTTTTCATGACAGGAGCGCAGGGACTGAAGGCCCTTCCTCTCCCGCTTGACCATCTTTGGGAGTCAGGGCTGTGATTTATTGAAAAGCATTATTGAAAAGCCAAAGGTTACCGAATGTATATCAGAACTATGCGCAACGAAACATCTGCAAAAGTCTGCGTGGCGCCTAGGAATCGAGTTGTCTTGTGCTCCGGGGAGCAGCAAGGTGAAGAAACAGAGGATGCTTCCCTCCATCCCCGTCCTCCAGCATCAAACATCCTCATGAATCCAATTCATGGAGCTATATTCTGATCTGAGCTCACTCTGATATGGTCTTTGCAAAGACAAAGGTTGTAACACTTAAATCAGGTCCCCTCCGCCTCTAGGCAGGCAAGCTAGCATTGACTTCTTATTTCATCCTGGGCTTTAATTGTTTGCGGTTTTTAAAAATACAGTGGGAGTACCTCTCTCTAAGCATTTCCACAGATTGTCTCTATCCGTTCTGACAGCTTGATAGAACTCAGCCCAACCCTGAATCTCTTCCAGGGATGAAATTGTGCAGCGACAGGGGAAGCCAAAACACACGGGTCGAGCGCTCATCCCGCAGAACTCCCCTCCTCATCCTCAGAGGATTCCTCTACCGTGCTCAGCTCAAGTCAAGGCGATAAAAAAATTATACACAATGTAAATTTGTGGCGTTTTCCTCAAGAGCTTACAGGGAGGTCAATCTCTTTTAAGGTCAGCTCTGGAGCTTATGTCTCGTAGGTGGATGCCAAGGACATTGGGAGAAGCAAGTGCCGCCAGTGCCAGGACAGGAGAGGGGAGCCGGGGCGCGGCGGAGGGAAGGCTCTCGCGGCTGATGCCCTCGGCTCGGGAGTCGGGAGGTGGTTTCGCCTCTTGGGCTCCCACCGAATCCAGCGCTTGATCTGAGGAGAGGCAGGGGAAATAAATCATTGGCATGGAAGAGAGAAAGGGATGAAAAAATGGTAGCTGCTGGAAGGAAGATCTCTCTGTGCAGTGGCACCAGGGAGCAGGGCAGAGCTTGCTGGCTGGCTGGTAACAGTGTAAACGGAGAAAGAGATAGGTTCTGCCAGCGAGCAGGAGCAGGGGCTGTAAGAGAGCTGACTTCCTAATGAGCGCATATAATGTTGTTAAGGGTTTCAGCGTTTTATGCTGAAGATACGATTTTCGAGATACGACTATCAACAAGAAGAAAAAAAGGGAACTTTAGCAAAAATGCAGCCATCGGAAACTGTTCGTTACACTCTGGTAAACATCCCCTCATGGTGAAATTGTTGGTGGGGGCGGGAAGCAGAACTAGAAAACGCATCTTCTTCTAGTACGTGCAGCTCTCCAATTAATGAATTTAACAAACTGAAAGGTTTTTCTCTGGTCCCTTTCTTCCTTTTTTCCTTTAATCCAATGAAGATATTCGATACAAGAAAGTATTTGATTTAGATATGCTGAATAACTCAGGTTAAACCCACGTTATCTAGGGCTTATCCAGTACCCCAAATAAGTACAGCTCTCTCCTGTTTATTTCAAAATTGTATATTCTGACGCTGAAATATGGATAATTTTTGACAGATTCGGGGTTTTAAGACCAAAGAAACTTGTAGGTGTCATCTGTCAACAAAATTTTTCGTTATAGCCTCTAGATGTAATGTTGTTCCTTCTATTCATTGTTTGTGCTACTACAATAAAAACTAAATAAAATTATTCCATATTTTTTGCCCGATCGCCTGTGGACGCTGCCCTCAGCTCCCCCAATGTCATCATCCTTCAGTCTAAATATTCAAATATAAATTTAGAAGAAGAAGACACATTAACCTCAAAGTTTCTGTCTCACTCTGTGGCTCTCACATGGAAAAACAAGGGCACACTTCGGGCACATACATGCAGAAGGTTTAGCTTTTCCACAGCTAGGAGGGAAAAATCCTATTTATATTTTAATATTTCTTTTGCAGCTTGGTGTTTTGCAGGGGAGTCTTTTTAATAAAGCGACCTCCTTAAATTATTTGTAGAATGAATCCTTAAAATAGGATTTGAATTAAGCTACGCTTAGCTCCAAATACCAGAGTCGAACCAGCTCCTTTCGAGTAATTGATTTTAAAGCTAAATTAGGAAGCTCACCATATAAATATTTCTGCCTGAGAAAGGACTTGCCACCGTAGTTTCTAAACCCATGTCCCGAGGTATTAAAAAATCCCCAGACCACCGCCATGACCACAAAAAATTCGCCTGCGCACATTCACCTACTGCTGAGAAAAAGTTTTCAGCAGTCCGCGGCAGGCAGGGCAGCTCCCCGAGCTTCAGGGTTTAACCCCAGGCACAGAAACTGCTTTTGGATGAGTGTGGGCTTCTGCAAACACAAGCCCACATAAAGGGGACACTTGACTCCCAGTCATCACTTCTGAGCCTTCCAGGCCGTCCCAGAGGCGGCCGCACTCCAAGGCACCGCGCTGCCAATACCACACAGGCTGTCCGGGCTGAGCCCTGCCCAACCCACCGGAACACCCCGCTACTCTGTTTGAGAAAGGGCGGTCTTCTCCTACAGTCTGGCCGTCCCGTAGTCGGTGGGGTGAGATTTTCCACTACTAGTTAACCTTTCAAAGGAAAAGATAAATCGCGGGGTCAGAACTACGCTTGTCTCCGCGATAAGGTCCCGGACTGGGAGTATCCAGATTTTCATCACGGCCCACCTGAAGCTGTCACCCCATTTCGTTGTACTATCGGTCACAACGAGTCCCGCTCTCCGTACTCTCAATTCCTATGAATATCAAGCCCACTGGCGCTCCGCCCGCAGTCTGTCCGTGGGAGGAGAAGGCGACCAAGAGCTGCGGGGGCCGCAGCGCTGGCGCGCGTGTTGCGCGGAGAGGCTGCGAGATGCTGCTGGGGGTCAGGCTGCCGCATCCCCGTCCCGCGGCCCCGTGGAGTCGGTCCCAGAGGCGGCTGGTGCTGGAGGCATTTGAAACCTGGAGCGAGAACACGGCAGTTTCTCAATCTTCCTTTGAGAGCCCGCAAAACCGGGTGGAAAAGACGTGCATATGAAATACACGCCTATATTTCTCATATACGAAACCCGTCTGGGGGAACACAGAGACGGAATTATATAATGTGGCACTGATATATTTTCTCTCTTCGGCTATATAGTTTTTACTCACGTATATAGTTTTAGAAACTCCCTCTGAGCTTCTGGGTTGGAGAGAAGCCTTTTTTTACCACATAGAGAAAGGCAGCATAGCCTGCCCTCGGAAAAGCATCTCTCAAGTGTGATCTGGCAAAGATGTAACTAATTGACTCGCTTCTCTGTTTTCCGCTCATTTCTCTCCGGTAATGTCAGAGGCTTGTTGGAGAGGGGGGTGTTTCTCCTCGGGCCAGGCTCGGCAGTGCACACCAAGAGCCGCAGCCCCCTCCCGCCTGCCGCGTTGCTTCAAGATTACCAGATACCTTCCCGAAGTCCTGCAGAAAATTCTGTTCCCTAGGTCCCACGGGACCGAGTCAAGCAATTGTTCCTCATTTTATTCGAGTTGATAAAAGCGACACAAATGCCACAATGGTGAGCAGCCCGGGATGAAAGCAGAGGAGCTGTTCTTGAGCGGGGAAATGCAGGTTTTTGAGTGGAAAACTGAAGGAATAGTAAGAAAGGAAGGAGGTGAGCAAAGCCCCTATGCAAGCCTGGAGTGACAACAGAGCATCCCCAGTGTTTCGCGGGATGAGGTGAGGGGGGTATGGGCTGCAAGCCACCTCCATTTCACAGGAGCATCATTTCCTCTGGAAGGACCAAGAGGTCAGTGGAAAAATCTACACCCTCGGGGAGCACTCTTTCTCTCTTTCTCTTTCTCTTTCTCTTTCTCTTTCTCTTTCTCTTTCTCTTTCTCTTTCTCTTTCTCTTTCTCTTTCTCTTTCTCTTTCTCTTTCTCTTCTCACCAAGCCACTTTCCATCATTTATTATCAGTCTTGGCTTAAATAGGGAGGCCCTGGATGACTGAAGGTTAGCCAGTGTGACACCTATCTATAAGAAAGGTCGAAGGGAGGATCTTGGGAACTACGGGTCTGTCAGTTTGACCTCAGACAGACTCAAGGGAGGTTATGGAACAGATAATCTTGAATGCAGTCACACAATATGTATGGGACAACCAGGCCATCAAGCCCAAACCAGCCTGGGTATAGGAAAGGCAGGCTCTGCTTGACTAACCTGATCTCATTGTATAACAAAGTGGCCTTAGTGGATGAGGGAAAGGCTGTTGGCATTGTCTACCTAGGCTTCAGTAAAGCCTTTGGTACTGTTCCCCACAGCATTCTGGAAAAGCTTGTAGCCCACAGCTTGGAAAAGTGCACTCGCTGCTGGATTAAAAACTGTCTCAATGGCCAGGCTCAGACAGTGCTGGTGAATGGTGTCACATTCAGTTGGTGGTCAGTCATTAATGAGGTTCAGTTTTGGGGGTAGTTCTGTTTAATATCTTTATCGATGTTTTGGACAAGGGGATCAAGTAAGTTTGCAGATGACACCGAGATAGGTGAGAGTTTTGATCTGGTGGAGAGCAGGAAGAAAGATCAAGACAGCTGGGGTGATGGGCCAAGGTTGACCCTTTGGGGTTCAATAAGGGGAAGTGTTGGGTCCTGCACTCCAGTCACAACAGCCCTATGCAGTGCTATAGGCTGGAGGAAGAGTGGGTGGAAAGGAGCCTGATGGAAGAGGACCTGGGGGTGCTGGTCAATAGCTGGATTCACATGAGCCATCAGTGTGCCCAGGTGGCCAAGAAGGCCAATGGCATTCTCGCCTGTATCAAAAACAGCATGGCCATCAGAATTAGGGCAGTGACTGTCCATCTATACTTGGCACTTGTGGGGCCACACCTTGAGTCCTTGTTCAGTTCCGTCCCCTCGCTACAGGAAGGACACTGAAGTGATGGAGCATGTCCAGAGAAGGGCAACAAAGCTGGTAAAGGATCTAGAGAATAAGTCCTCCAAAGAGCAGCTGAGGAAGCTGGGGTGTTCAGCCTGGAGTTGAGGAGACTCAGGGGATAACTTAGCACTCTCTACAATTACCTGAAAGGAGGTTGTAGAGAGGTGTCTGTTAGTCTTTTCTCCCAGGCAACCAGTGACAGGGCAAGAGGAAATGTCCTCAAGCTGCTCCAGGAGAGGTTCAGGTTGGGTATTAGGAAGAATTTTTTAATTGAAAGGGTGGTTAAGCATTGGAACTGACTGCCCAGGGAAGTGGTGGAGTCACCATCCCTGGAAGTGTTCAAAAAACAACTTGACTGCTGTGGTTTACTTGACACAGTAAATGGACAAAGGTTGGATTTGATGATCTTGTAGGTCTTTTCCAACCTTAATGATTCTATGAAAGTTGTTTAGGGTGTGGAGGGTCCCCTGAGGCATCCAGGAGTGAGGAGGCAGGTAGAGAGGTCTCCTTTTCTGGCTGGGCAGTAGCTGTGGTCAGCCTCCCAAATTCTCGGGAGGTCTTTCACTGACCATAGTTGTTTTAAGTTTGTCTAACTGAAGGTTTGCAAAGAGGTAAGAGAGAGACAAGCTCTCTCTGCAAGGTGCAGGCTACCTCAGAGAACCTCAGTCCCCTACTCACATCCCAGCAGAGGTCCCTGGTGGACTCACCCTGAGAACTTTGTCTCTTATGGAGGCAAAGGCCTCCCATCAGGGACACATGTTCCATGTGAGTGTAGGCCACACAGTGTCCGGCCTGCAGATCGATCTGCATAGCTCCCAGGGTTTGAAGGAGAGTCTGAACATCCATCTCATCCTAGACCAGGTGGGCTGCTTAGGATCCAGACCCAGACACTACTCCCTGCATGGAAAGCCTGAGCCATCGGCGTGGGGATGCATTTAAAAGCGAATAGAGGAGAAAAATCAAACCAACATAACACTGATATGCTACTCCATCATGCATATGTTCCTGCTGCATATTTTACTGAGAGGAGGTGAGATTAAATGCCAGAATGTCTGTGATCCAGAAAGAAATATCCTTTGAAATAAAATGCTACTTTGTAGGAATGTTGATGATTTTTAAAATATATTTTAAGCAAAGGTCAGTAGGAGGTGGCTGAACCATCTATCCTCATAAAGGATTTCTTGCAACAGAGCTGATGATTTTAGTAACACCTACATGTCTTGTTATTTATTCTTATGTTATAAACTGAACCCTCATTATTCTAAAGTCTTCACCTCATCTAATGAAATTATCCTGAATGTCTTCTATCTAAAATATTAAACAGTTGCCTTTGCAAGAGTATGTTTCGTGTGTTTGTTTTGGGAGGGGATGTGTATGTGAGGGTATTTCAAATAAAAAATTCTCCAATATAACTCCCTCGTCCCTGAAATTGTCAGTCAAAAACAACAGGATCCTTATGTTCAGATACACTGCTGAGCAGCTGAATTTTTATTTCATATTTATAAAAATTATTTGTGGATACTTCCTGCTTGTTTAACATGGGGTCAGATACAGGGTTACTGCTTCTCCAATCCACCTCCCCTGTTGCAAAACATAGCCTAAAAGACCACCATTACTGGAAAAATATCAGACAACTGTCACATTACCTAACTTAGCGAAATCATAACAAAGGCTTCCATTAGAAGTGACATAACATAAGCTGGAAGGGGTTTTCAATTCCACTTACACTTCTTTTCCCCTTCCTTCCCTGAAATGTCTCACAATCTCAGCATGTTTTGTGGAAGCCTGATTAAAGTCAGGAAATCTGGTTTTGTACCACTCATTCATTTCCTGAGGGGATATTAAACAGCAGAGGGCAAACAGGAATGCTTATTGTCAGATCTGTGAAAAGATGCGCAGTGCTTTCAGTTAGTAGAAGAATATGTAAACATGTGAAAAACCTGAGAGTATTAGCAGAGACTGTTTTCTGTGTGCATCTATGGGAAAGGGATAAAGAAAATATTCTATTTCCAAATGTGGAGGAGGACCCATGAACAAAAATTGGCCGTGTATCATCTTATTTATCATGCTCTTTAAAAGATGTGGATTGGAAGAAGCATTTATTTTCAGAAAAAAAAATCTGTCCAACTATCTTGGGTATATTTATGTCTAGCTATGGACTACTAAGTATATTCAATATGTTTGTGATAGGTTTTATTAGGGGGCAGAGGGGGAAGAGATCGACACGATATGACAGATAATTTCATCTCACAAATATGACAAAGTATAATTTTACCTGCAGGTTCTTGGCTGCAATTTTTTCATCCTATATCTGGATGTCCCTCAGAGCAGCAGCCAGGTCCAAAGCTGAGCAGGAGACATCAGCACACACAGTAGCACTGCACATCTGTTTCATGAAATCTTCATTTTCTTGTTTTGACAGAAACACACAGAGAGGACATGGTAAATAAAGTGATCCTCAATACAGCTCCTGGAAAAGAAAGGATGTAAAGCAATGTCAAGGGGAAAAAGCTCTGCCCTGTCTGCCCCCCACTATGCCCCTGCCCAGGAAAGAACCTCCCAGCTGGGCCTCCAGGTAGACAGAGGCATAGTGACATCCACATCCTCCAAAAACCATGAGAAACCACACAGCGCCATCAAACCCCCTGCACTGTGGCTCCCCGCCAGCTGCAGGACTCCTGGCCTGGCAACAGGCATCCCCAGCACGTCCCAGTTGAGAGGAGTCTGCTTTTTTGTTTGAGGCATGCTGAAGGGCTGGGAAGGACATCCCTCCAAGCACTGGAAGCCCCCTGGGTGTCATGCTGCAGGGGGAATCTCCAGCATGACAGGATGTCCTCTTGTAGAGCGTCAGGAGCGCGGCTGAGCAGAGCAATGCACACGCCAGGGAGTCTTTGCTTCTCTCTGGGTGTGTGGGGCAGGGAAGGGTTCCTCCTCCATAGCCCTGGTACTTGCGAGGTCTGCTGCAGTGCTGTGAAATGGGGTCATGCAATATGAGGTCTGTCCTGCTGGGAACAGGGCAGTCTGGGAGCAGAGCTCACAAGACTCTGCAGTGCCAAGTGCTCTCATTCCAGCAGTGTTAGACAGCCCCTGTGGCGCCAAATACAGGGCAAGGAGAGCTGGTCCCTGTGCCCAGTGTGCAGTGGAGCAATGGTATTTATCATAGCCATGGTAAGTCTCCTGCCCAGACTCTACTAATTATTCCCTCCCATGCTGTAGTATAGAATCACAGATTATTTAGGCTGAAAAAGACCTTTGAAATCATCAAGTTAACCCAGCATTGTCAAGTCTACCACTAAACCACCTTCTCAAGTGCCATATCCATACACCTTTTAAATATCTCCAGTGGTAGTGACTCAATCGCTTCCCTGGGGAGGCTGTTCTGATACCTGACAACCGTTTTGATAAAGTTTTTCCTAATATCCAACCTAATAGTTTCCTAATATCCAACCTAATAGTGCAACTTGAGGCCATTTCCTCATCATATTCTTTGCTACTTGGGAGAAGAAATTGACACCAATCTGGCTGCAACCTCCTTTCAGGGAGTTCTAGAAAGTAGCCTCCGTTTCTCCAGGCTAAACAACCCCAGCTCCCTCAGCTGCTCCTCATAAGACTTGCACTCTAGACTGTTCACCAGCTTTGTTGCTCTTCTTTGGACAAGTTCCAGCACTTTAGTGCTCCAAAACTGAACACAATGCCTCACCAGTGCCAAGTACAGAGGGATGATCACTGGCCTGGTCCTGCTGGCCACAGTATTTGTGATACAAGCCAGGATGCAACTGGCCTTCTTGCCCACCTGGGCACACTGGCGGCTCATGTTCAGATGGCTGTTGCTCATGCAGAAGCCCAAATCACCAACCTGATGTAACAAAATGGAGCTATTAAATCACAGGAGGAAAAAGACAAGCGGTCAGGTAGAGAAAGATGGCTAAAAAAAAAAAGAGATGCTCACTCATGTGATAAGCAGCAGCATGAGATTTGCTGCTATTTTTATTGCTGTAGTATGTTCAGCGAGGCAATGACAAGATTTTCTGTTGTACAGAGCCTCTTTGCTGGCTCCTGGGTGCTCTGCTAAGCTGTGTGTGATGGAGTTGTGAGCGGCTGGAATCCAAGGCATGTGCTGGCAATGCCCTCTTTTTGACATTAACATGGTGGAGTAAGGTCTTTCTCATACTCTGCAAGATCTGGATGGATTTTTGGAGAAAATTGTCAGGTCAGAGAGCTTCCATAGACTCCCCACAAAACGCAGCCTGTGATTTCCATCATGTGTCCTTGCACTGAGGAAGGAGATACTGAAAAGCAGTGCCATGAGAAGGGACGTGGGGGTCCTGGTCAATGGCAAGTTGAATTTGAGTCAGCAGTGCCCTGGCAGCCAGGAGGCCCAACCATGTCCTGGGGGGCATCGCCAGCCAGGCAAGGGAGGGGATTGTCCTGCTCTGCTCTGCACTGGTGCAGCCTCACCTTGAATATTGTGTGCAGTTTTGAGCACCACAATGTAAAAAAAAAATTAAGCTATTAGAGAATGTCCAAAGGAGGGCAACAAAGATAGTGAAGGGCCTTGAGGGGAAGCCATATGAGGAGTGGCTGAGGTCACTTGGTCTGTTCAGCCTGGAGAAGAGAAGACTGAGGGGAGACCTTACTGCAGTCTAGAACTTCCTCATGAGGGGAAGGGAAGGGGCAGGCACTGATCTCTTCTTCTCTTCTCTATGGTGACATGATACTCTCAGGCACACGGTGTAACTCTTGTGGATGGTCCTGTGCAGGGCCAGGAGTCAATTCAACGATCTTTGTGAGTCCCTTCCAACTCAGCATATTCTCTGATTCTGTGAAAAGTAAAGAATACGCAAATTATTTCTTCCCTACATCCCTCCTTTCATTTTCCTACTTACAAACAGGATCTCAAACCCAGAATCTCTCTGATATGTCCAGGAAGGTGTTCCATTCTGCCAGCAAAGACACTTAGAAACACCACTATCTCCATCTTATCCCATGCATCTTCCCTCTCCACTTCATTGTTCCTAATGCATCTCCAGTAAGTTAGCTACATCATAAGTAACAGATCATTGCTTCAGAGTTCTGTGTGACTGGGTCTGAAAAGCTTTTCAATCTAAAGCAAACCATTAGGTGTTTCTCACTGCTCCCACCATCCAGAAATTCTTGGTTTACTGCTTTCATTCACCAGCTCCTGCCAGTTTGAAGGCTGTCCTGGGTCAATTAAGATGAAGTAGGAATTAAATTTAGAAATACTTGAATTATAGAGCCAGAGAAATAAGAACTTTACTGGGAGAAAGGGGAAAAAATTAATATAACAAATATATATATATATATATGTTTGAACAATAACAGAATATTAAAAGAAAGGAAAAAAAACCCCAAACCCCACACTGGAACAATGACAACTGTAAAGAAATGGCAATATAAACAAGCACAAGGGGGGTGTCTAGTTCAAAGGAAGAACCAGGGCACCTTCAGGACTCCCGAGGCAGGGGAATAGGGTTCAGGGTAGGCAAACCAGTGGAGTAAACAGCCAGTGGTCCTTTCCCGAAATGTCCAGGGGACTGCAGGGAGATCCAATGACCAGCAGGAGAGCAGCTGCGCTAAGATGAGAAGCCAGAGTTCCACGTGGTCCTGAGCAAAATGGCAGACATGAAGAAACAAAGCATCCTCAGTTTCCAAAGGTCCAAACAAACCTGCCCTGCTGAGGCCCAGGAGCTGTAGTTATAGGGCCTCGGGCCCCTCCCACATCACATGCCTTGTGGGCATGTCTTTACATGCCATTCGCAGTCACTCAGCCTGCCCTCAGGCCCTTCCCCTAGTCACATGCCTTTCCAGGAGGGAAAGATAAGAAAAAGAATCCTCCATTGTTTGTCTTGGTAGAAAGGAGATAAAGCCCCTCCCCTACTATATGCCTTGCCAGGAAGGGGAGATAAGATAAGACACAGGGTCCTCCATGCCACATTCTTTTCAGGGAGGGAAAGGGAGATAAGAAGAGCTACCTATTGTCTGTTTCAGTAAAAAGGAGAAAAGTTTTACAATAGAACAAAAGGCCTCTCCCCATGACAAAGGCAAAGCCCAAATATAGCACATTTTGTATGCTGTAGAGACAGACTCATCTTTGCCAAAAGATATCCCGAACTACATTAATTGTCTTCTCAATTATTTGATTATTGAACATGTAGAAAGTTCCATGTTCCTTGCTTATTGGTAATGGCTGAGTTGGCTGCCTTGCAGGATATTTTAAATCTAGTTCTTCATACAGCCTCCTAGTTCAGGCTGATGTAGCCCAGATGTTTGAAGTGGTGGACAGAGATGGAGAGAGTTTGCCCACTGTGAGAAGAATCCCTAAGGAGCAAGCAGGCTGGTCTTCACATGGTATGCTGTGTGTGGATGGACAAGGCACACCTGAATTTCAGAACAAATAGGTTTTCTCAGACCATGCAAAAAGTAGTCCTCATGCGCTCACATGTGCTCTTGCCAACCGTTAGCATCAAGCACAACCTTCCCAGCAGGATGAACCAGAAGTCACTTTACCCTGTCCAGAATCTGACCAAGTGGGAGTGCTTTTTGCGGCCACTGTCATTGCTGGCAGAAACTGTGAGGACTTCTGTGGGCATAAAAGACTCACTGGATATCACAGATTATTCTGAGTTGGAAGGGACTCACAAGGATCATTGAGAGTCCAACTCTTAAATAGCACCACTGCCTCCCTGGTGGAAATCGAACTCCTGGTCTCCCGCATGAGAGGCAGGGACATTCACCGCTGTACTAAAGTGGATTTTTTAAGAGTGAGTCTGAACCCCAGCCTGTGCTCAGGGTGGAACAGGCGATCACAAGGACTGACGCTTTACCACAGCTTCTGCCTGCTGCTTGTTTCCAGGCAGCCTTCCCCTTCCCATCTACGTTCATCTCTAAAAACTGAGCTTGCAAGAGGGACGAGTACATACACATCCTCGTATAGGACTATATGTTTGTCTCTGGGTGGGCAAGCATACACCCCCCTGATACAAATTCAGCCATAGTAGAGTCCTCATTAGAGTTAACTGTTGATTTTGCAGAAAAGGGTGTTGAAACTGGCTGCAGACCTGGGGCTGACTGACTCAGTCAGTTTTATACCCAGTGCATATGGAGGAGAAGGGAGAGGAAGAGATGAATGCAACTTCTGTTACACCAGCGAATATAGGTAGAGCTTGCCTTCAAGAGTCTAGGAGTTTCACCTTTATAACATTCTGTGTTAATTAGCAAATTAGGAAACTACCCTGTAAAGCTGAGACAATGAAGTGCAAAGCCTAATGATTTGGACAGTGGATTTAATGCAAACATTGAAACAAAGAGGTGCTTTTTGCTGCATCCATTCTGGCACACTATACACCAGTTCCATGTGCCAAGGTCCAGAGAGCACCCTCAGCCTTGGCTGTCCCTGCCCATCCTCAGGGCCTACCCTCACCCTGCCCATGGCTCAGAACTCCTTCTCAGGCCTCTCTGGACCATCAGGCACAACTACATGCTGCTAAAAGGCATTCATGAACCCCCTCCTTAAATGTGCAATGGGGTGTTAGTCAGCATGTGGTAGGAGTGTGGTTACTTGGCCTCCAACAGCATCAGTCCTTGCAGCCTTGCCCAGGGTCCCTCATTGGTGGCCACACACTTCCAGTCCTGCCAAATGCCAGACAGGCTTGCCCACCTGGGAGGTGACAACAAGGTCCTTTTTTATCAATCTTGCTGCAAAGCTGACATGTAGCTGCCTTAGCAACAGTGCTGCTCTAAGAAATGAGGACACCATCCCTCCCTCCCTGCTCACCCTGCCAGCAGCGCAGACATCCCACCTTCCCAGCAGTACATGGACTGATACACCTGAGGCAGTTGATGCCTCTTAGTACGTGATACCCATACATCTCAGTACATGTATTGATACATCTCAGAGCCCACTCAGGAGCTGAAAGCCACCACAGGAAAGGGCATGGAAAGAAAGCTGGAAACGATTTAGGCTCAGGTTCTTCCTGATAATGTTTTAAGTTTAGAATTACAGTTACGTATTATATAATTATTTTTTTTAAAAAATATCTCTAGAGGCTGTCTTCAATGAGGAAAATTCCAGCATGGAGGAAGCTCGCCCTGAAATCTTGGGAACATGGAAGTCAATGGGAAATTTAGGTGAGGTGGAGACAACACAAGACAAGTAAGCTCTTGGTCTTACTGGGACCTTACAATTGGGAGATTCTTGGTTCTGAATTTAGACAGCTGTGGTGTTACAGAGGGCAGGTTTAGGTTGGACATAGAGAAGAAACTCTTTCCTGCGGGAGCGAGTGAGGCAGGGGAACAGGCTGCCCAGAGACGCTGCGGCTGCCGCATCCCTGGCAGTGTTGAAAGCCATATTGGACGGTGCACTGACCAACCCGGTCTAGTGGAAGGTGTCCCNGGCTCCGGGACAGGGGTCGGTTCGCGGTGTCCCTGAGCTCCGGCGGCGGAGCGCGAGCACTTGGGTTTGTCCCCAGCGCTGGGTCAGCTTGGGTTGGACATTAGGAGGAATTTCTTCACAGGAAAGGTGATGAGATACAGGAGTAGGCGGCCCAGGGAGGTGCTGGAGTCCCTGTCTCTGGAAGGACTTGAAGACCTGGCCGTGGCGCTCAGTGCCACGGTCTGGTTGGCGTGGTGGTGTTCGGCCAAAGGTGGGACTCGATGATCTCAGAGGGCTNGGTTGGACTGGATGTTTTTGGCAGGTTCCTTCCCGCTCCCAGCCCATCCCTGTGCCATCCAGCCGGAACCCGCGCACGGGGGAACGCTCCTCACTGGCGCGTGTTGCCGCCCGGCGGCGGCCGCCCGCTCCTTCCTGCTGGTGGCGCGGGGGAGGCGGCGCTGTGGCGGCGGGGCCGGNAACCTAATTGATTCCGTGATTCGGCCCTAAAACACCTCGTGTTGAGTGTGTCGAGGTTTCAGTGGTGCCCGTGATATACTGACTGCAACATAAGCCTTGTTAGTGACTGGGGGAGTGTGAGATCTGCACAGCCCGCTCAGTTTGCCACAGGTAGAGCCTAAGCTTAGACCTTGGTAGTTCGTGGGGTTTGGGTTTTCTCTTCACACCCTCCCCCCCCTTTTTTTTTTCCTTTTCAGTTGTCTAGCTTTGAAATCCCCAGTGAACATTTGCTTGAGAAGATTGTATGTGGCTCGGAAAAAGGCCACAACCCCTTTAACCTCAAGCTGTAATCCACAGTGTGTTTGTACAGGAGACAGTCAGTATAACGTTGCTAAAGAGTTGCTGAAATTATTTTCCATTCCTTTAGCTTACAATGGATTTTGGATAAACAAGATCTATTGAAGGAACGCCAGAAAGACTTGAAATTTCTGACTGAAGAGGAATATTGGAAGCTACAGATATTTTTTACTAATGGTAAAACGTTTTTTGTATTTCTGCCATAAAATCTGTGCAGTGTCTGCTGTGTCTAAATGCAGGCTAGAATTGCTTAGGGAGTGTAATGTTTTCATTGTGATTGCATATACTTTCACAATCTATTTTAACAAGGAACTGAAATATAAATAATACCATTTTTAGTTATACTAACACAGTTCTAGGAGCATTTACAGGCAAACTAGCTGCATATATAACATTTTAACTTGTGATAGGATGAAACAGTAAATTTTCTTATTTTCAAGTGATTCTTACCAAACACCTGGAGAAGCAAGCAGAAACTGCTAAGCTAGCATATTAAAGGCTCACTATCAAGCAGTAGTACTCAGACTGAGCTTGTGGATTCTTAGGCTGTGGTAAGTATTTTAGGGGAACTGAACAGTTTTGCTAACCAGCAGAGCTTGGAAACTTGTTATTTGTGTTCAGTTACACTCTCTGGAACCTGCGACACAGCTTGTGTTTTGTCTTCTGACTCATTCCCCAGGACCAGGTGGCTCTCCAAGTTGTCTACAAGTTTCTGAGAGCTGTTGGCAGGCAGCCTGCTCTCCCAAAGAATCCGGGACTTGTCTGTGAAGTTATCTAGGTCCTGCAAAGCATTTAACCATCCCTATGAATGGTCCCATGGAGCCTATCAGATTACAAAGGCACTTAAACTCTTTGCTGTGCTATTGTTGTTCAACATTTAAATACGTCTCCCTACACAAAGGATATTGCTATGTGTATCTAGTGATTTGTTTCCAAACAGCTCTTCAAACGTTTTTGTGCAGCAGTCCCTTAAAGTACAAAATGCTTATTTTTTCAGGCAGAGAAGTGATTTACCCAAGGCCTCTGGAATACCTTATGTCAGTGCTGGAATGATATCTGTGGAAGATACTTATCCAGCTTCTCTCTCAGCTCAGTTATTTTTGTACCAATTGCATATGCTGCCAACACTATCACTGTGGTGTTGCATATATGGCACTCAGAAGTCAGGCTAGCAATGATTTACCCATTTGATCCATTCCTGAAATTCCTTGAGGTTAAAACTAGGCGTCACAGCTTCATAATGCAAAAAGACACAAAAGGAGGGATACTTCTGAAACACTATTTCCATGCTAGTTTTCACTAGTATTATTTTGAATTATGAAATATGCTTTTTAAGTGTCTCACTTCAGTGTTTTTCCTGAGTAAACAAAGACTTACAAAGTAAACAAGTTCGTTTGGTAGTGTCAGGTTGTGGCTCTCAGTATCCTTTTCCTTGCCACTCCCTGCCTCCCCTGAAGTCGCAGTGAGGGACCAGTGGCACCTGGAGAACAGCTCTGGCAGTGACTCCCCTGAGCACATGTGAACACACCAACGCTGGAGGAGAGAGTGGTGCTGTGCTTCCCCCCCTTCTCTAGCCAAGAGAGAGACACCTTCCTGGGGAGCACAGTCAGGGGCTGCTCTGTGCTGCTGGGAGCTCAGGCAGGGCTTGCCACGTCCAAGCCCTTGGTGTGTGTTCTGCCATCACCTGCCTCTGAGCAGGGATCCTGGTTTGAGTCCTCCCTCATTCCCATCAGCACTGCCTAGGTAGGGATATGAATCTTGGCCACGGCATGTCACGTGTGTCAGCCCAGGAGATCGTTGTTGCCTGAAGCAATCAAAAAATTGCATGGAGAGGGGCAATTTCCTGCTTCTTCCTCATTGGAAAGCAAGTGCAGTAGATCATGAACTGATTGTATGGCCAAGCACAACTATTCAGAATACTGTAGAAGAAGAAAAAAGATTGTCCTCTGAAGTCATTTGAAAAAGAAACCTGATGTTGATTTCTTTGTTTGAATCACCAAGTCTTAACAGTTTTTGATTGAGAAGTGCATTAGGTTGTTTTTTTTTTCCTTTCAGATTTTGGGCAGAAACTGTAATGTTTGTGTTAAAGAGTACTCAAAATAGGTACTAAGATTTAAAACAATCTTTATTAAGAAGAACCTAAACACTGAAACCACTTTTTTTGTAAACATACAGGAATAAATAATCCTATAGTTTCTCTTCAGATGTTAAAAAAATAATTACAAGTATTGGACTTTTTCCCAGCATATACAAGCTTCCATTTCATTAAGTCTCTTTAGGCTTTTGTCCATTTTTTTCCTAAGCCACACTTGATTTTTCTCTGACAGCAGATGGCCTAACTGTTCCTGAAAATCCCCTGGGAACAGGAAACATATTTGGAGAATTCTGTTTAGCTTAATATTTGAATTTTTCTGATGCCCTAGTAGAAGGACAGCTTTTTAGCCCCATGATCAAATCAAAGGGAAGAATCCTTTCAAACCTCCCAAGATCTGCTGATAAAGGTTTTAAAATATTTGTGCAGACATTGCATGCTCTGCTTAACATCCTTTCTGGCAGTATTGCTTGTCCTACTGTCACTGGCAAGCTAGTCCCAATTTGGCATTCTTGTCTGTATAAAAAGTATGGTACCGCACAGACAGGGAGTTAATGTTACTTTGGATAACTAGAGTGGGTGACAACTTAGTCTGGTGTACCTAACTGTTCCTAGGAGATATGGGATAAGAAATGGGGGAAGAAACTCTGGACTTAAGTGCCTTAATAGAGACTGAGAGTTTAGTGATGACTAATAACAGAATTGTTTACTTCTCCCACCAGTGGTCACTGTCTTGGTCTTGCTGTACTAAGTGTATATATATATATATATATACTTAAGTATAAATTTTAAATATATACTTACGTGTATTTTAAAATACTGTTTTTGACACTTCTCATGCGGGAGGGAAAAAAGAGGAGGGAGTCCTCACACAGCCGAGCCTTGCTCAGAATAATGGCTGCAAAGAAGTTTGGGAATAATAACAAGTAACAACCTTATGTTTCACTGTGCCATTCTTTATATCCACCCCCTGGTCTTAATCCCAGCTTGATGCATCTAATTTGCTTGGCACCTTTCCTTTGCCTGGGAGGCCAAACAAGAGCTACCTGCACAGATGACACCAGGGTTGTTTCTTGGCCAACTGGCAGAGGACCACCGTGATGGAGCAGCTGACTGCATCCTCTGGTCTCCCACCCCCTCTCCCTAGACTAAATATGTCATTTTTTAAACACCTGCTGCCTCTGCCAAATTTAATGACCATGTTTGTGTTGGCAGCTTTACTTGTTTGAAAAAAACCCATCCATTTTGCATGGCACTGAAGAGCCATGGATTTCTATTTCCTGTGTTTGAATTTGTTTTGCCCCAAAAATGGAATACCCAAGCTTTACCCTTCTGAGATTTATGTTGTCATTTTCTTAAAGGTCATACTCACTATGTACACAATGAAGTCAAATTACCTTTCCCTTTTTGAAGGTGTCCCCAAGCTTCAGGAGCCAGTAGTCCTTCACTTTCAGGTCTGTAGGTTTACAGAAGTGTGTTGTCTCACCAGAGCAACGTGTCTGAACTGAGGGAGAAGACTGTGCTGCTGCTCCTTAGAATCCCCAGCACTAGTCATGTTTTGAGACCCTTTGCTACTTGGTGTCAAATCATTTTAAAAACTCAACTCAAGCTTTTGTTCATTTTTTTTTTAAGTTATCCAGGCTTTAGGTGAACATCTTAAATTAAGACAACAAGTTATTGCCACTGCTACAGTCTACTTCAAGAGATTCTATGCCAGGTAGGACTGTTTACTATGATGGTACAAGAATAAAACATTTGCTAGGCACATTTTGATAGCCCTTTAAAAATGCAGTTCTGTATTAAAACCAGTGCCACTTTTGTTTTCTGGATGGTGTAAAGCTTTTATGCTTTAATAAAGTTAACTTAAGCTTTGCTTTTTCAAAAGGAAGTGTGGTGCTCTTAATAGATTAATCGTTCTACATGTATGAAACAACATATTATAATTTTGTTGTAACATTTCAGATATTCCCTAAAAAGTATAGATCCAGTATTAATGGCTCCTACGTGTGTGTTTTTGGCATCCAAAGTAGAGGTATGAAGTATTACAATTTTTTAATGTAAAATTATGTGATGTATGAGAGAGAGAAAACGTTTAGGACTTTTAAATTTTTTGTCATTCTTCATGCTTTGGGCATTCAAACCTTCTCTTTTTTGTATAGATTTCTATAGTGCTTATGAAAAGGAGACAGAGAAGGCCTTCAAACATTATCTTCCACAATTTTGTCTATGTTACAAACCCTGAAGTGCCTCTGAAGATTGAAAAAGTATTTTATATGGCTGTTTCACTGTGATACAGTGTTTACGTATTTACATACACTATATCTTAAATTGTGCAGTGTCTCCTTTCTGGTGTGTTTTTCATGATGTTTACTCAAACTCTCAAACATAATTGGATTTTTTTTCCTGATTATCCTGTTCTGTTTCATATAGTGAGGAATCCTCTGAGTTTACCACACTTTCATTGCTTGAATTAAAAGTATGTTGTGTCTGTCCTTGAGAAATTATCATAAGGAACTGACCTCTTAGGGATAGTGGTGAGAAGGCTCCATGCCTCCACCTTTAGAGTCCGCTTCGAATGTGGCCAAGAGTTAGCATCAGCTGGGTGCTGCTTTTAGCCCTCTGTAATGCAGAAAGTTTTACAGCTGTTTGTGAAGTGTCTGCATAATGGAAAAAAGTCAAATCGGCCAATTTTGGGTATGTCAGCACTAAGGAATCTTACAGGAGGAACTCAAATACCTAGGGGATGGTAGAAGCAGTCTTACTAAAGCAGTGTCTACACGTGATACTGTTGTCTGTACAAATACTGTGACACTTTTCAGTGTTTAGAAGAGGGGAAGGAAATGAGAAAGACAAAGAGTTGGAGAAATGGGGTTTTTTTAGCAGTTTAAGGAAGTACAGACAGTGTATATACATGGATGTGCCTTATATTTTAGAACAAATATTAGAAGTTTGTGTTTCCTTCCTTATTTTAAAGCTTTTGCAAATTTAGAGGGCAGCTACAGCAGTAATTACTCAGCTATGCAGTTCTCTGAAAGAGCACTGTATACAGAAAATTTTGTGGTTGCTGACTGTCCCAGCAGAGGAGCTAAGACTTCATGGAAACATAAGTAAAAAAAGTAGTTAATGGCAGAGTTCTAAAGATAGGTTTTCTCTCCAAATGGGATAAGGAAAAAACCTGATACCTTCTTGAAGCCCTCTTGTCTGTTCTGTATATAGAGTGTTAGCCAACTGAGCTTTTGTGGCTGTAATACTTTTCATAAGTCTTTACTATTCCTCACAAACAACAAAGTAACTAATCAGTGAAATTTCATTTAAAAAAAAAAGGGGTGGGGGAGAAACCCAAATACTGTAGCACTGCATAAAGAAGCCCAGTTTAGTAAGAAGCCATTATTTTAATTTGATAACAGTGTGAAGGTATGATGTTTCAGGTGGTTCACCTCATTTACCATTCTTTTTCTTCAGGAATTTGGTGTTGTTTCAAATACAAGATTGATTTCTGCTGCTACTTCTGTATGTAAGTATCAGTAATTTTCATTATACTGTAAAGAAGTAAATTGAATTCTGAACTACTCGAAGATAGAATTGGAAACTTAGGGCTTAATTTGTCTGCTTTATGAAAGATATGGCTCTGTGGATGTGCCCGTTTTCAGAATTTTTGGTAGGCTGTATACCTCCACATTTTTTAAAACCTTTTTTCTCCATCATCTGCCCAGGGAGGTGGTGGGGTCGCCATCCCCGGAGGTGTTTAAGAAAAGACTGGATGAGGAACTCGGTGACATGGTGTAGATAATGGTATGATGGGATAGGGAGTTAGGTCATTATATTGAAAAAAAGAAGATGATGACATGACCCTGAGATTAGCGCCAGGGCTGTGGGCTCAATCCCTGCATGGGCATTCACTTAGGAGTTGGAGTCGATGATCCTTGTGGATCTCTTCCAACTCAGAATATTCTGTGATCATAAAATTGGTCTTTACACATAATATTTATTTCAAAAATACATTTTATAACCTATATATTGTTCATAAAAAATTCAATAAAATTACACTGTAGTTACTTAATTCCCTCTTCTCACTTGCCTTGTATTTCCCAGTTCCTGCAACTTTCATCTCATCCATCATGGTCTTAACGTGATGTCTTCCTTAACTGAATGCTATTATCTGACCCAGAAGGTCCAGCTGCTCTCAGTAGGCAGTTCCTGGCTATGCTCTTTCAAATGTAGGTCAGTGCTTTCACAATCCCTCTCAGCCGCTGAGGGGACAGGTGACTGGCTGCATCTGCAGCCTCCACATGCAGTGAGTGTATCAGTCCATGGGGCTGGCTCTATGACAGTTCTGCCACCAGGAACTGAAACACATCTTCAGTGCCAGCATGACCAAGACCAGCACTGAATTTAGCAATGAGAGTTGCTATTTTTACATCAGTAGCGTCTCTGTGGAAGTTTTGATGCATCAGTGAGAAAGTTGGGTGGATTTTGCTAAATACACTGTTGCTGATTTTACTTGGACATCTAGTTCTAAGGTGTGCTGTTTCTCAAAATTCCAGCTCTCAGTCCAAGTTTCTCAAAATTCCACGCCTTTGCAGATGATTTCCCCCACAGCTCTTCCTTCAGACCTAGAAGTCCTGTCACCCTGATTAGTACTATGCATTTCATGAAAGTGGGGACAAAATGCAACAGGCATTCTCCAAGCATTTATTCTTTTGTAGAAATAAGAAGTTACTAACACATGCTTCCTTTGGAAGGAAAATGATCTCAGACTGGTTTCTGGCAGCCTCCTGAGAAGCTTTTTGCACTGTTTCCACATCTCACTAAAAGGACAGCTCCATATGGTTGCGTCTGCAGTTTGCTTTGTGGGAAAAATGCTTTGTTTCTCCATATTCTTCNTTAGTATAAGGAATGCCTGTCATTTAGTATAAGGAATGTTGTCCACATCCAGGATGCTAAATGTTACCTGTTTTCCTTGGAGGACAGGGACTTAGAAGTAGGTTTTTAAATGTTTCACTTGTACAAATCTCAGATCCACATCCTGAAAAGTACTTGCTTTTCTCTGTACAGCATTCTAACATGAAATCACTCTGGTTTTGCCTCGTAGCATACTGCTTACTTAGTAGCATTATCTCTGCCTGTTCTCTTGTAAAATACATGAAGATTAATTAGGTGTCTAAGAGATCATNATCTTCAGTGCCAGCATGACCAAGACCAGCACTGGATTTAGCAATGAGAGTTGCTATTTTTACATCAGTAGCGTCTCTGTGGAAGTTTTGATGCATCAGTGAGAAAGTTGGGTGGATTTTGCTAAATACACTGTTGCTGATTTTACTTGGACATCTAGTTCTAAGGTGTGCTGTTTCTCAAAATTCCAGCTCTCAGTCCAAGTTTCTCAAAATTCCACCCCTTTGCAGACGATTTCCCCCACAGCTCTTCCTTCAGACCTAGAAGTCCTGTCACCCTGATTAGTACTATGCATTTCATGAAAGTGGGGACAAAATGCAACAGGCATTCTCCAAGCATTTATTCTTTTGTAGAAATAAGAAGTTACTAACACATGCTTCCTTTGGAAGGAAAATGATCTCAGACTCCTGAGAAGCTTTTTGCACTGTTTCCACATCTCACTAAAAGGACAGCTCCATATGGTTGTGTCTGCAGTTTGCTTTGTGGGAAAAATGCTTTGTTTCTCCATATTCTTCCTGATTTGTTTTTTTACCATGTATGTCTTCAGTTTGCATATTTTCTGGAAAACCCTTTTTATTAATTCTTCTCTTTCTTGAAATAACTAGAACTTCCAACCAGGAGCCTAATACTAGTGTCCTACAGAAAAAAATTCTGATAAAGTCCACCATATGTCTGTATGGTGAAGTCTTTAGTCCAGACAACTGCTGCTGCATTTTAAAGTAAATGGCATACTGATTGTCTGGAAGGAGTATCAGTAGTATCAGTCCAGTTTAAGAGGGATGTTGAGCTGCTTGAGAGGGTCCAGAGAAGGGCAACGAGGATGGTGAAGGCACTGGAGGGCAGGCCCTACGAGGAGCGACTACAGGAACTGGGACTGTTCAGTCTGGAGAAGAGGAGGCTCAGAGGTGACCTCATTGCTGTTTACAGCTACCTGCGGGGAGGTTGCAGCCAGATGGGTGTAGACCTCTTTTTCCAGGTTGACGACACCAGAACGAGAGGGCACGGCCTCAAGCTACGCCAGGGGAGGTTCAATCTTAACGTTAGGAAGCGGTTTTTCACAGAGAGAGTAATTGCATATTGGAATGGGCTGCCCAGGGAGGTGGTGGAGTCGCCATCCCTGGAGGTGTTTAAGAGAAGACTGGACGAGGAGCTTAGTGACATGGTCTAGCTGGGGGGTGTAGGGCTGGATGTCCCTGGGTCCCTTCCGATTCTGTGGCTTGGAGTGGCCTGCTAGACTGTGAGGGATCTAGGTTGGTGTTACGCTCTGGGATGTTCTCTCGGACTCTGTACGGGTGTTAGGTGGTGAGTTGGACTAGATGATCCCTGTGGGTCCCTTCCAACGCATAATATTCTGTCATTCTGTGATTCTGTGATAGTTAGTCATTAGTATAAGGAATGCCTGTCATTTAGTATAAGGAATGTTGTCCACATCCAGGATGCTAAATGTTACCTGTTTTCCTTGGAGGACAGGGACTTAGAAGTAGGTTTTTAAATGTTTCACTTGTACAAATCTCAGATCCACATCCTGAAAAGTACTTGCTTTTCTCTGTACAGCATTCTAACATGAAATCACTCTGGTTTTGCCTCGTAGCATACTGCTTACTTAGTAGCATTATCTCTGCCTGTTCTCTTGTAAAATACATGAAGATTAATTAGGTGTCTAAGAGATCATCATAAGTTAGAAAACTGAGGATATATTTGAACTTTGTAATGGAGGCAAGTGTCCTGAATCATATCATATGCCTAAGTAGATGCTTGCCTGTCTCTCTCAGGGAGAGGAACACCCTTGAAATCTGATAATCCAATGCCTAGGATACTGATCTGCAATGTGGTGAATTGACCTCTTGAGCCTGTTTTTTGCATGTCCAAAATCTTTATGTCATGGACATTCAAGAAGTCATGATGTTCTAAGAATTCATTAATTGATTTAAAGTTGCATGTTGAAGGATCAAGCCTATGTAAACAATCCCACATGAAAATCCCACTTGGATTTAGTATTGGAACTGAGATTCTGAACATCAGTAGCTACATAGCTCTGTGAACTTGTGGAAAGTTAGTGGTCTATGAACTAATTGGTGGGTAACATGAAGATTTAGTAGTGACCAAAGCAGCAGTCAAATGTCTGGCTGAGTACAGTGCACATCTGGGTTTCAAGTGTATTTCTCTGTCCCTTTCAGGGTCTTAGATCTTCTAACTTACATTTTTGCTTTGAAATACCAATCTTTTGTACTGCCAGCAGTTGGGTTGCTAAATAGATTTCAAGGGCTATATGCAGATAAATTAGTAGAAATGGAAAGAAGTAAAAGTATGAATTACATGATTTTTAACACCCTTATTTCTCCTTTTTGTAGTGAAAACTAGGTTTTCGTATGCCTTTCCAAAGGAGTTTCCTTATAGGATGAACCACGTAAGTACACTGTTTGAAATACTACTTGATCAAATAATTGTTAGCAGGAAAGCCTGTCTTTTAAATTCTGAGAAAGAAATATTTTTGTACTTGTGTGTCAGGGTTACTAATAATTAATTTTTGATAGAATATTGGGAAAGTTACTTTTAAAATTAATAAATCTTACATAATTTCCTTTCCTTAAATTGTTGACAGGAAAGACAAGTGATGTGGCATAGTGACTGAAATAGTAGTTTTTCTATAGCATGATGATAAAAGAGATTTTTTTTTTAAAATGTTGTTGTTGGTAAGTACATTGCTCCAAGGAAGGTAAATGGCCCTTGCATCTGGAATGCTTCCAAGCTTGCACACAGGAGCAGCTGGCTTAAAGGAAGCGGTTTTATTTTTGCCTGTGGAATTTAATACCTTTTGAAAAATAACTTTTATGTATTATTTAAAATTTAGATTTACCAGTAGTTTTCAAGGCATTCTCAGTCACAATGCTGAGAAGTTCTCTAGCTTTTCTTAAAACCAGTTTTGACCTGTGCTGTAGAATTTTGAGAGTTAAGCATCATTATTTTTGGATTGACTGGAACAAATAATACTTTTTTGTTGATTTGCTTTCTTTGAAATCTAGAAAGCCAAATGATACATCGGAATATAAAATATCTAAGATGTTACAATAAAACTGCACTGCTATTTTATAGGTAAAGGCAGATGGAAATAAAAATATTTTGGAGTACTGCTTTCTATAGACAGAGCAGTCCACTCCTTTTCTTGATGTCACTAATATGTCACTTTATGGAGAGTGGGGGCTGATTTAATTGCTGCAAGTGGACAGAATATTTCATATGAAATTAAACCTGAAAATGCTTTGAAAAGCTACTTGACATATTAGTGGCCTGATGAAGAAGCTCTAATTCTGTGAAAGAACTTTATAGTGTTTATGCACTGGAAGCAATTTGCTACCGGTTGCTGAAACAAATCAGCCAAGTATTGCCAATGAAGTAGTAAACTTGATCCAAAATATTTAAATTTATTGTTCTTATGGCTGGAGTTAAGTTATAATGGTGATAGGGCAATTGCCAATAATAGATTTATTTTTTGTTTGGTTTCGTGGTTTCAGATGACTGTTGGAAATAGCTGCTGAGCATTCCTGCACATTCATGATGTTAAACTGGATGTCAGTTTATTCCTTCTACTGTCTGAAACATGCTGACGATTAACTGTGACTTTACTTTTTTGCAGATACTAGAATGTGAATTCTATCTCTTAGAATTAATGGTAGGTTGGATATTTTTGGTGGAATTGCTTCTGTTTTTAAAAGAAATGTAACTGTATCTAAGTCCTGATAGAGACTGGGATGTCAGTGACCTCGAGGTGAATGATCAGTCATGACCATAGAGAGTTGTATCCTTTCTGTGCCATTTTCTTGCTTGACAAAATCTGGAGCTACATGTGTATGTTCTAGCAGAAGGTGTGGGTACTCTCCCACTCAGGGTAGTCTGTAAGTTCCTGACAGAGTAATCTTTTGGGACGTGAGATGTGGATTTGAATCCTGTGACGAAGTAGCTGATTTCAGGCCTCCCATTTTCTGAGATGGTGCTGTAACCGTTGCGCTGTTGGATTAAAGGACCACAGTGTGACATTTTCTCTGAGACACTTTTAAAGCAAGGGGCTGTATCTGCCTTTTGTAAGAGTGTCTGTTCTGTTGCTGTGTTTGTTCAGGCAGCTGAAAGAATTCAACCTAGTCTTGGGTAAAGTGGTGCGCAATTTCTGTATATGGATTGCACTCAGATGGGGTAGGTACTGAGCTTGCTGTATTAGAGGAAAAGGAGAGAGAAACAAGAGGGAAGCCTCGTGAGTTAGACTGCAAATGAGAAAGAATATGTTTTGGGAACAGAACACAGAGGAGGTCAGATCAAAGCTTTTATTTGCGCCTATGGTTGTTTTAGGTTTTAGATTCCTGTTCAAAGGTAACAAGGACTAACTCTAGAATACATGGCAGTAATTATTGAGTTTTGTATGCAAGAGTTTTATCACAAGCATTTACAACAAGTTGTGTTTTGGGTATTCACTTATTTTTCCAATATGCTATGTAGTATATAGTATGTGCAACAACAGTGTTCATTTAAGTGTTCTGTATATGCAACTTAATGTGGCTTTTCCCTGTGGTATCCATACAGTTGTCTGCTTTCAGTGAGAGGGTTATTCCTCCTTGTTTACCTGGACCTGAAATGAGGAGATTTAAGTGCAGTGTGATTTTTCTTTTCTTTCATTCCAAACCAGTGTCAATTATTTTGGCATGCCTTCCATGTATGGTATTTAGTAACAGACTGTTTTCTGGCAGTGTTTTGTGTTTCCAAGTGGGAATTACGGGTTTGTAAGCAAATGAGGTTTCAGCATGCTGCAGATGTGGCTCTCTGTGTCTCTTAGGGAAAGGACATTGACAGACTGGCAACGATGCTATGTAATGGTATTCTAGAGAGAGCACTGCCCTCATTAGAGCAGGGCTAGGTGTCAGAATGCTACTTAAAAAAATAATCAGCAGTTGACTTGTAAACCAAATGTTTTAATATGAACTGACATGCTATGCATTGTAATCTACCTTTTATCCCATTGACATTTTTCCTAGGACTGCTGTTTGATAGTATATCATCCTTATAGACCTTTGCTCCAATATGTGCAAGATATGGGCCAAGAAGACATGCTGCTACCTCTCGCATGGTAACGAAGACAGTGACAGTATTTCCTCCTTTCATCAAGAAAGGAACTGTTTAACAGTTATGCTTCAAAGGTGGTTAAGCTTTTGCTTGACCAAAGAGGCTTAACCATATTAGAATACAAAGGGTGCCCTAGCTAACCTGTGCAGGTATATGTCCTTGACTTAGCTTATGTTGTCTTGGATCCTGTGATTATTTTACTTTGCAAGGGTCTAATTCATATTTTTTTGGACTAGCTCTAATAGCACAGTTCTTACACTACTAAATGGTGACCATGAGTAGAGGAAATCTCTGTCAACATTGTCTTTCTGTTGTATCTTGTCATAGGAGGTAAAACCAATATATAGGGAGTTTTAGCTGTGTTAGCAGAACTCTTATTCTTTAACTGTTTCAAATACAGAAAGACAATAGAAATATGGACTACATTTATGCTTGCCCTTACTTTTTTGTGAACCAGATTATTTTATGATATACATCAACATTCGCTGCAGAAGGGCATTTATGGTACTAAAATAGTGTTTCTAAATAAACTTCTGCTGTGCCTACAAGGTAAAAAAAGAAAGTAAGAGATTTTTTATAAGGGAAAAGATCTCTTCTCTTAATGTTTAGCCCTGCAGCCTCACTGCTTTGACCATCCAGGAAACAAAATATTTGTAAACTGACAGCAATTTTTGAAGTCATGTAGTCTAAAGGTAAATAGAAGGATACTTACAAGTTCTTTCTTGCACAGGAGGATAGTGAATGACACATATAGAACTGATCTTTGTCTGCTGTACCCTCCTTTCATGATAGCTCTAGGTAAGTAACACAAGTACTGGCTCTTGTCACACTTAAATGGATGTTTTCTGTGCCCTGTCCCACCACAAGCATTCCTCAGGGTGCCCTCATAAGGTGCTTCAGGTTGTTTCATACAGCACTGGTAGTGTAGCCTTGCATTTAAGAATCCTTAACGAAAAATCATATAATTAGTCCCAAGTTTTCTCTGTCGAACAGTATAGCATTCATAAAAGTAAAATGTTTCTAACTGTATCAGCTGTGATCTTTATTCAACATCCATGTCACCTGTTCCTTGTAGCTTGCCTACACGTGGCCTGTGTTGTCCAGCAGAAGGATGCAAGGCAATGGTTTGCTGAGCTATCTGTTGATATGGAAAAGGTACTCTGCTTTTTATTCCCACCACTTGTTATGGACTGACCAGAAGTGATAATCGTGGTTGTCTTGCATGTCTGCGATACTGATTTGAACTTCATTCAGTGATCACTTTAGACACTGTTAAATTAGTAGATCTCTTGGGGAGGGAGACAGTGTCAGGTTATTTGGTTATCACCCTGCTCTGAAAGTTGAGACAAAACCATTGCATAACAGAAAAGCATTGCTGATGTTGCTGTTTTCAGACAAAAATATTAAACTAATACCTTTTACATTTTTTGCCAGAACTCATCCTAGCATCTCTTCATCATAAAAGATAGCCAGCACGAGTTTGACTTTTAAATTCAAGCGCATGTGATTTTCTGATTCACCTTTCAGCATCATGCTGACATATTACTCTCATTTTCTCCCTAGCCGTGTGCCTAGTATAGCATAGTGTAGAACATTCTTGACACTTTCAGGATGTCCAGCACCATGACTTCAGTCAGTGCTGAACAGGGACACACCAAGACCATTCACAGTTCCCTGCTAATGCAACTTCCATGTCAAATAATGCCCTTCGTAAATTTCCTGCATTTCAGAGTGCAGTGGTTCTCATACTAACAATATTCTTCATCTGCACTAGTTTCTTTTACTTTTTAGGTTGACTCCTTTAACCTTTGTTTAGCTCCAGCAAGCATGCCAGATTAGTGCTTAGACTTATTATCACAGTGTTTCACTTAGCACATTTTTTTTTCAGTATATCCTTTTTTGAAACAGAGTGTCTGAAATTAAGCATGAGATTTACCATTGCTCCCTGTGCCCTTGATATTGCTCTTTATCCCACTGATGTTAGCAGTGTATTGTAGGCAGGTTCCATGATTTGCCTTCAAATTTAAACACAGTCTGGATGCTATGCTGAATCAAGAGCTCTGTGAATTATGCTGTCATGCACGTAAAAGCAGGGTGATAATAAACTGGCAGCAGAGAAGAACCAACCTGCATTTGACAGATAAGGCTACCATAACCTTGATGCTGAACGTGTTTGAATGTTTACATATTTTGATTCTCATGTCAGTGATGCAATCTAAGCTTGATTTTTTTCATGTGAACACCATGGACCTCTTAGCCAACTCTGACTTATTCCAGAGACCCATACTGCTCTACCACTTACTCGAAGTTCAGGTGCTAAAAAGAAGAAAGAAGTCTACTTTACTAATTTAAAGAATGATTAAAATTATGAACCAAATACCCAGTTTTTATATAGAACATTGCACTAGAAATTTATTAGGAAATTAAGGTAATTGAGGTGCAATAGATATAAAATGTCCAAACTGGTAGAGAATGCTTATGCTTCCAGATGTGGAATATGAAGTGTCAATAATTCTTATTATATGTAAGAATAGAATAATATAACAAGTACAGTTATACCCCGTCATTTNGTTCCGCAGCGGGGAAGGGGTGTCCCTGGGGCAGGGGGCGTTGGGTCGGTATCGGAGTTTCCTTCCCTTTAACATCCACACTTCCCGGGAGAGGCAGCGCTGCTCGTACGTACGGTCCCAGAGGGCAGAGACAGCTGCCCCCTCCCAGCACACAGCACTTGCCTGACCTTGCTTGCCTCACTTTTGTGGGGCAGTTTCCCAGGTCAGGGACAGGGGCACGGTGCCGCCATCACGAGCCCACTCCCCGCAGGGCGGGGTGAGTCCCGCTCCACAGGCACCGCGGCACCGCCCCTTGGCAGAGCAGAGGCACTGTGCATGCGTCAGCTCGGGAACCTTGCAGTCGGCTGAATCAAAATAGCGAAAAATTTGCTTTGCAAATGGGCGGGGTCGTAATGGAGAAGTCGCAGTGCAGCGGGGATTAACACACAGCAGGGCAGTGCCAAAACAGCGCCAGGGCACGGAGGGGCACATAAAGATGCGGGGGAAAATTGCATATTAATGAGCTGCCAACGCGGAAGGTGGGCTTCGCATATAGGAGGGAAGACCTGTGCTACCGTGGTATAGGAGACCCGGCTGTAATCCACAGTTATATAGCTGCAGCCATGCTGCCAGGGGTTCCTATTTTCCCAGTAGTATAGTTATAAGCTGTGGCAATAGTTTCAAATAAAAAAATTAATAAAAAGCTGTTTATTTTGCAGGGGAGGAGAAGCAATATATCCCGTTGAAAGGGAAAGTATTCTGCTCAGGCTTCCATTCACAATTAAATCAAAAAACTAATTATAGAAATGCTTGATTGCCACCAGATTAAGTGTGGCAGATTAAGGGAGCTCTGTTTATAATACGAAAATTGTGCTCTTTAATTTCAGTTTGGGACATGCTTAATAATTGTACACTTAAGCTGACTATGAAAAAAAAATTGCTATTGTGCCTGACCTCAGGATCTCTTTTCTTTCTAATTCAGATTTTAGAAATAATCAGGGTTATTCTGAAACTGTATGAGCAGTGGAAGAACTTTGATGAGAGGAAAGAGATGGCTACTATTCTTAGTAAAATGCCTAAACCAAAACCACCTCCGAACAGGTACTGTACTTCCTTAATACATCTTTCATTTGGAAAAACTGGACTACTGTCATAAGACTGTGTAAATATTTAATTCCAGGTATAGCTTATGTTCTTACAGTGCAGATGTTTCTGTTACAAAACCAGTATGATTGTTCAGGAGCTAGTGAGGAGAACATGCATTGTCTTATGGAGAGCGTTCATGTGATTAGAATGCGATCAATACGGCTCAGCAAACGTACGGAACCCTGGTGTGAAGCTCCATGGCTGGGCCAGATTCAGTGGAACTGGGCCTGCTTGATGCCATATTTAATTACTCTGATTTAATATCACTGTTGGAATCTGTAAATTCCTGTGCACATCCTTATATAATGTGAACTTCGCAATGTTAACTTTAGAAGTAGATTCAACAGGCAGCTGCATGGCTATATATTGAAATTATTATTCAGATAAATATGGTAAAGTTATTTATGCATGCCGAAAATAACCTTTACATTTTTTATGAAACTGAGCAGAATACCTTGAGCCATTTGTGTATATGTTGAAGTACAGTGAGCCCCCAGATCTCATGGGGAAACGGGTCAGGGCAGGCTGTGCAAGTCATGAAATCCGTTAAGATCGCAAACCCTGAATATGCAATTAGGCCCCACCTGTAGCCACAACCCCACTAATGAGCTCAAGGAGGCAGTACTGGGAGTGCCACGCGCTCTGTTGAGCCTTAGGAATCCAATCTAAGTGCCCTCTGCCCATTCCCAACTGCGGAATCCTTGCTTTTGCCACAGCGTCCCTTTTCTGAGCTTTGAAACCCGGCGGAAGCTGGGTCTCAAGGGCGGGGACCCACATGCCAGGCCCGGAGAGGTTGGGTCAAGTGCAGTGGCCGAGCCGCTGTGGAGCCAGGAGTGCCTACACAGCCCTAGAAGCGAATTCCCCCTTGTTGTCCCCAGTCTGAGAGTTCCCCAGGAGCCGCGGCCAATGTTAGCAGCAGCCTGGAACATTGGCCTGGAAATAAGAGCTGCCAATGTGGGAATGTGGGACCTGCTGCCCCATGGCCGCCCCTGCTCTGGTGCAGCGCTCCAGTGTTCCTCCTCTTTTAGTGTGTTCCCATGCTGCACTCACCCCCGGGTGTGTAGCCCCCTTCACTGTACCCCCATCCCCCAGTGCACCCAGTGCTGAGCCCAAACCCCTCCAGGGTGTCAGAGAAGCTGGGTAGGCTGTGCTTGACTCAGGTTTGCATCGCCAGAAAAAACGAGAAGGAGAAAAAAGCAGCTCCTGTCCACACGCGCACTTCGGCAGAGACGGCATGGCGGGGTGTGTATTTCAGCAGAGGCTGTTTCCATAGGAACAGACAGGGAGCCATTTCAGGCGGAATGGAGCTCTGTGTGCTCACCAACTTCAGTGTGTAACACACTGAATACAGGACAAAGCCATAAGGCTTTGGCATGCTAAAGGCATCCTGACTGGCATTCCTCCCCCCCACCACTTCTCTGCTCAACAAGAAAAAAAGAAAGTTTCGTTTTGTTTGTAAACGGAGCACCCGTGCTGCTCCTGGTCCCAGGTTTGTGTGATTTTCGTGTCACCCAGCCTGCCCCAACCCGGCTACGTGTCTGTACTCCTGGCAGTATAATCACTGCCCTGTAAGTGTCAATTCCTGGAAGTTTTGATCCCCGCTCCCCCTGCTGGAAAAGTAGCTGCTGCCCACTGTCTATCACACACAGCTCTTTCCCTGGACCACTGGCACAGGCCTTGCTGTCAGTGATCCAGCAGGGGACGAAGGCAAAAGCCAGTGTGGTGGGCCTGACAAAGCGTGGTAGCCCTCAGGACCTGGCTGGTCATACTGGGGCTGCACACTGCCACTAAGTCCTAGCAAGGCTGTCAGGGGCCGTGCTGGCCTGAGCTTGGTCCCAGGGGCAGCGCACAGCTTGGCATGGTCCCTCGTGGTCCCAGAAGCAGCAGCTGATGTGCTGCCACCCCCTCCCCCACCCCGCCCTGTACCCAGACCCAGAAGCGGTGCCATGGTCCCATTGCCTCCCCTTCCCCTTAAATGGTGAAAATGGATGGTGCTTGGAAACTGTGGAGGGTGGGGGCAGCAGGCTCAGCTCGGCTCGGTGGCGTGGGCAGGTTTCCACCCGCCCCGTTTCAGCGCAGCGTGGCCAGGTCCCTGCCCACTGGCCCTGGGGGATGGGGGGAACTTGCCTCCAGCTCTCAGACACAGACAATGGCAACCCCGTCTTGCAGCCTAGTGGAGAACAATTCCAGCCCTGCAAAAACACACATTTATATTAAACACATCCCGTCTGGTCTGGGCCATGCAGTGCACAGCTCCTGTCTCACTCCCCTCACCGCCCCCGTGGCTCCTGGGCAGGGCCAGTTTACATATTAACGAGCTCATTACATATTCATGAGGTGACTGAGTTTTGCAGTACTATCTGTGCACATGCATGGACCCACAACTCGCTGAAAAATAAACCACTATTAATTGAAACCGCGGGTATGTGGACCATGAATATGCGGGGGCTCACTGTATTTTCCTTTTAAAGGTTTTTAGTATTTTCAGAATGCTGTATTTTTTAATTTAAAAAATGGATAAAAATGTAATATGATGCTTCTTATTCAAGACATGTGTTTTTGTTTTCTTCAAACAGTGAAGGAGAACAGGGTCCAAATGGTAGCCAGAATTCTAGTTACAGCCAATCTTAAGGCATTCCAAAGAATTTCTTTATGGACCACTTTGACTCAAGACATCTGGGATCCTTCCTGTGTTCATGAAATGGACAGAAGTTTTAGTAACATCTTTGACAAAGAACTTGAAGAATAAATAGCTTGTTTGTGTCAAGCATTTTGAAAGCTTTTTCTCTAAAACTACATCGTTTTCTCTGACGCTGGAGCAAATGTGCTAAGATTTTTCAGTGTAAGGAGCATTAAACCAGGCTGCAGAAGATTAACAAAATGTTTTCACTCAAAACAAATAGTTTGTTACTGGTTTGATTTGCATTGAAGTGAACTACTTTTAAAGTGACAGTAACCTGAAGCCTAAGTGTAACTATTAATGACTTGTGTTGTCTTCATTTTGTTTTTGACTGAAGGAAGATAGTGCACTGTTCAATAAATCTATTCATTGCTTTGAATTTTGTTGATTTTTAAAAAACAAATACAGATTCTGTAACAAGTAACACACAATTCTTCAGAAACAAATTCCTAGAAGAGCCTGTAAAGAATATTGTTATTTTAATGAAAGCTGCAGGAAAGAAGATAAGTTTCTTTTTTTTTGGATTTAAAAAAGCTGTTTTCTGCAGTAGACCTACTTGGATATTTTTGCCATGGTGTGTAGTAGCCCAGCTTACCAGAGAAGTGCAATATGTATAGTGTTTCTGCAGTTTTCTGAAACTTTTCAAGCGTTAGGAATTAAGAAACCCAAGCATACTATGATTTTTTTTTTCAAATAAACATATGGTATGGTACAATCAGAGTATTTCACAATCAAGCACAGATCTGGAAATGATTGCTTTTTTTTCATGGTGAATTTTTGTTGTAGAAAAGATATATTCCGTTAGTTTGCCTTCACTGTTGGTGTGAATTTATGTGGTTCATCAGAGAGTTAAGAGGAACAAGCATTTTGTGAGCTTCACACTGGCTACTTATAATTGGGATGTTAGGAGCACCTCTAGAATAACTGAAATGGGATTCCTTGGTTAACTTTGTGCTGGAGAAATTGAGGTTCCTTCAAACAGAAGGTCATATCCTGTGTTCCTCACTCAGGCAGATACCCCACTGAAGTCAGGAATTGGCCTACATTTATTTCTTGATTTTTTTTTCTTAGGTACCTGGCTTTAATTAAGTTATGCACAACTTTATTTTGAATAATGCCAACTTGCCTACCTGTTTTTGCAAATACCTGTCTTTGCAATTGCCTGGTCATTCAGCGAAATATAACTGAACTGTGTTTGTATGTAGCCCATTAGGCTACTAACATTTATTTTTATTCAGGTTATTTCCATAAACCATTAGGTAAAGAAGTCCCAAACACTTTGGTGAGATAGAAAATATATACATTTTGGTCTTTGCTACTTTGTTTGTTCCATACCTCTTAGAGACACTTAAATGATGAAGCTGAATTTGGCTATTTTGCTTTCATTTCTTGAAGTCTTGAAGTCTAAAATGTGCTATTTGTATTGTGGACTTGGGGAATAGAAATAAATCAAACAACTTGACCTCCGTTGTGTGGAGTTCTTAAACAGGAACCATTCTTGAAGTAAACGTTAGTCTTCTCACATGTACCACGTAATTTGCCAAGACAGTTCATGTTTTAGAATTAGGCATTTCACACTATTAATGAAGAAGTCTGGCTGCAGTGATTAATTTTTTCTTGCTGCTCAAAAGCCTTTACAGACTTTACTTCACACCTAAATCACAATGTGACCTAAACCTCAGATCTAAAATGTCAGGCACTTCTTGATGGTATTAAGTATATTATGGCATTTCTCTGCTGGGGAGGTGAGGATAATTTTACAAACTCTGATTCCAGTGTAAACAGTGAAAGGCAATAAATTGCAAAGGGACTGGATTCAGTGATGAGAGTTTTAAAAACAAAGATGTAATTTGGAACAACAGGAAATGGAACACAATGTGAATTCAACAGTCTTTTTACGAAGCAGGCATCAAAAAAAATCACCTTTTTTGTGCTTCATTTTTAAGGAGAGGTGCATAAAAATGTGGTATCTCATTAAAAGAGGGGTAGCTGAAAGTCTTCCCAAATTAAAAGGCTACAGATGACAGTGGAGTGTTAAAGCATACGCAGGCCATCCATGCCAAAAAGACTTACGGAAAAATCCCAAGGGCAACAAACTGAACTGGACCAGATTAGTTAACTCAAAAAACAATACTTGAAAGGCAAATTACATTTGCATAACGAAGATACAGAGGAAGACACAAAAAGAAATCGTCTGAGGAACTGGATGAGGAACATTGACATGGTCTAGATAATGGGATGATGGGATGGAGAGTTGGTTATTTAAAAAAAATAATTACATGACCCTCAGATAGATAAAACATAGTGCTCATGGCACCAGGGTTATGGGTTCGATCCCTGTATGGGCGCTCACTTGGGACTTGGGCTCGATGATCCTTGTGGGTCACTTCCAACTCGGAATATTCTGTGATTCTGTGATCTGACAAGGTATGACTAGTTTGAGAAACAGCCCCACAACTCTTCAAGTCAGAAAAGGCAACAGAGGTCTACAACTCTTCATTTCTTACAGCAAAAGCTGAAGCAGGTGATGAAAAAAATTCATGGCAAGTTGAGAACCAGCAAAAGGAAAGATTTTTGACCACCCATTGTTAAAGCCAATGCAGCCTGGTGTGTCTGCTGGGAGATTGTGCTGAAACTATACAAATACCCAAATATATCAAGACATGCAAAGCCTGAAGGAACTATCAAAACTTGTAAATGAGAGTAACCTGGGGATTGTATCACTACATACTAATCTTGTTATGCTCTTCCTCAGGTGTTTGTTAGTAGTTGCTGCCAAACAGAAAATAAGGGGCTGGATAGATCTTGGTGTGACCCAGCATAACTGTTGTTTATTTTTTGTGGCTGTGTAGTTTTAGGTCATCCCAACAAACTTGAAGGTAGCTACAAAAGAAATAATTGGCTTCTTATGACTAAATACTGACTGTTTAGTTGATTGGATTGCCTTGTTTTGTTCATTTGTATACTTAAGTTCGTGGCTTGATCAGTACAGATAAGCATGAGTAGTTCAGCTGCATGTTTTCAGTGTCTCTCAAATCCTCTATACAGTTGAAACGACAAATTTTCACTTTATACTGAGATGCTGAGAGAAGTGTTAACTGAATGTTGCAGCATTGTGGGCTCAGAAGTAGATCTGCTTACAGAAGTAGATATACTTTTAAAGTAAGGAATCGTACAGCATTTTGAACAGTGAGTATTCTAGCATCAGGTAAGTTTCCCTTGGTATTTTCTGGCCAGTAGCGATGTTTTTGCATTACAATCATATAGTACAAACCTAAAAACTTGCACTCTTCTCTTTGATAACACAGCAACTATTTTAAAACTTCATCTACACATGAAGTATAGTAAATCTGTGCTTAGGGCAGTCACCCCAATTCCATTAGAATATCTACAGTTTAACTATTCTAAACAAACTGCCCAACACAGGTATTTGGGAAATAATTTTATTTGTCCTGTCGTGGTTACACAGTCACAAACTACATCATACAAAAAAAGTAAACATAATAAGCACTTAGATTCTCTTCACATGCATTCACCAAAAGCATATGCCAAAGGTTGAACAAATTTAACGTACTCTGATTGTGTTGTAGTCTTTAGATATACTAATTTAAACCAAGCAGTTGATATCCATGGCCATTTCAAGGTGAATGTCCTTTTACACAAGAAGACAGGAGTGAGCTTTATTCTGGAATTGGAATGCACACAGTCTGAATGCTAAAACGTACAAACCACCCCAAAGCCTTGACGGGGCAAGGGTTGGGGCAGTCATCTTCACTTCTTTTCGGGAGGTTCATGTTTCAACCAGTCCTCAAAGCCACCAGCATACTGCTGAACTCTGAAAATATGAGAAGATACCTTTGTCAAGAAGAGTTGTTCTTAACATTGTATCTTAAGAGGACACAGAAAAAAACCCCAAAACCAAACCAAACACCAAAACAGAACACAAAAAAATCCAGAAAAAAATCCGGATTAAAAAAAACCATATAGAAATTCTGTGCAATGAAATACACTTGTATCTAGTTTCAACGAGCCAATGGGCTCGAGCCTTGTTCTCTTAATACTGCCTGCTTCCATGCAAGGTGTTCTGTAACTTTTCTTCCAAATCACACAATGCTGGAGATCAAACATCAAGCAAGAAATAGCAGGTGGTCAATGAAAGAACTACCACTTCCTTTTTAAAAAAGCGAGACCAGACTCACTCCAGTGGGGAATTTACACGTTTTTATGTCTAATACTTCAGATGTCATCAAATAAATGCAGCACAATGATCTTTACTTCCTTGCAAACCCACATGCTCTATAGATCTGACATAAACCTGGACAAAACTAAACTCTGGGGAAAAAACACCCACCATGCAGAACAATACTGACTCCTTCCATTAGGCATTTTGAAAAACAGGTAGTGGAGGATATTTTGCACTTTGAAACAAGAATGTGGTTCCATACTTTTGACTGGAATTAATCTGAATAGTCCAGTCAGGTCATGAATTGCAGTTCAGTGAAAGCATGAGCAAACAGCCAATGTCTTAAATTTTGTCTGCAGTGTTCAAGCCAGCAAGGCACCTTCCAGTATGGGTGTAACTGCCAACTAAACGCTGCTTTTGATTTCACTCTATAATAATTTTATTGTTTTGTTAGCTATTGCCTTCACTGCTTTACTCCTGGCAAACGGTGAACTATACAGGTAGAAGTGCAATTCAACAAAGGGTGTGGTTTCATAAAATATTGAAGACTATACTTCTACCAAAGCAAGCAGTTCTCCACCTTTCCAATCATCCTGCATCTCAGGAGTAGTGCTTATGAAGCTGTGTAAGGAAGCAATGTCTCAGCAAGGGAGCACTAAGAGGCAGAAGGACCTTTCAGTGGCAGCACGGCCTTGCAGCAGTTTTGCACCACCTGCAGCACATGCACAGAGCTGCTGAGGGGTTGTGTTCAGAGGAGGATACTCCTCATTTTGCTGGAACCCTCAGTGGCATATTTCAAGGTTCAGTGGAGACACGACGAAGTGTCTAACTCAAATACCAGTTGTTTTGTTCATATTCCAGATGTAAATTTTTACTCTTGCCCACAAGGTGAGTACGTTTTGCTTCATGAGGAGTGGCAGAATTAATTCCATCCTTACATACGCAAGGCATACCTGCTGAAGCCCAAGGACACGGCAAAACCTAGTGCTTGTTTACTTCTTGTTCCTGCCATACAGGAGAAAACCACAGGGTCCGACTTGGATGGCATCTTTCGATGGTACTGCTCCCGGAACTCCGTGGGGTCCATTTGCAGAGCTTCTACTAGTTCACCCACTGGGAGACAGAGAAAACAAAGTATCATTTATTTTTCGTCCTCAGACAGGCTCACACTGCAAGGTTTCTAATTCCTCTGGAGGAGAAGTTCACCCTCACGACATGCCACCAGCTGTGCAGCACCGCTGCTCCTTCGCTCGGTCCCCGCCGCTTCCCCCGCAGCCTCACCCCCGAGCCAAGGGGAACACGGAACACGCACCGCCTGGGAACTCACGCGGTATGTTTATGGACTCTGGGATTTTTCCAAACCTCTCGATCTCCCACCTCTCCCGCACGTCAATGTGGAGGACGCTGGTCTTCTTCAAGTCTTTGAGCTCCTGGTAGGAGAGATTGGGCGCGCCGCCGGCGCAGAGGCTGCGGTTGCCGGGACCTGGCGGGGAAGCACGGCCCGTGAGCCCGCCGCCACACACACCCACCCGGGGCCGGCCAACCTCACCCCCGCCCGGCCGCGNCCGGGAGCACGGCCGGGGCGGCCACGCCTGCCACCCGCGGGCCCTGGAGCAGCCGCGCTCCATGCTGGGCAGGGCGATTTCCAGCACTGAGCCAAGCTGTCGAGAAGCCTCAGCGTACCAAAGGCTGTGAGTTTGAACATGGATAAGAAATTTTGATGGCAAATCTACTCAAAGAAATAAAAAAACCCCGCAAACCAACCAACCTCTGAGTGTTACATCCGAGAAGAAAATGTGATTTTAGCAATGGCCTGGACCACTTTCACCACTGCCCCTGTCCCCTGACAGCCACAGGAGCTGTGGTCCGGGCACCATTGGTGACCAGTGAGAGGATGTGAGGGAACGGCCTGAAGTTCTGTCACAGGACGTTTATGTCAAACCCTAGGAAAACGCTCTTCACCCAGGAGGTGGTTGGGCACTGTGACGGCCTCTCCAAGAAAGTGGACACCAGACCTGCCAGAGTTCAAGAAGCGCTTGAGAAGCACTCTCAGGCACACGATGTGATGCTTGTGGCTGTGCCGTGCAGAGCCAAGAGCTGGACTTGACAAACTGTGTGTGTCCTTTCCAACTCAGGACATTCTGTGTTCTATGTTCCCTAGTTTCAATACACCTTGGTTTTGAAAGCTGTCAGTCTTGCAGCCACAAGGACTGATTGATGGTCAAGACATGTAAGTGGAGAAATGAGGGTCCTATCATTCCGCACATTTAAAATCAGTACTCTGTGTTTACTGCATACTTTTGTAGTTGTATTACACACCAGCAGTTCCAATCTTTAAAAGCAGGCATGTTAGATCTTTTCATAAAAGACGCATTTTGAGGAGTATGTTGTTGGATTTTATTAATAAGAGTTTTCGTTCTCAAAACAAGAAACTACTTCTTGGTACTGTAAAGTATGACAAATTGAACTCGGCACATATAACTGGTTCACTAGCTGCCCTTCTGCCAGCCTCTCCATATGGCTCCCTCAACAGGCATTTGCAAATTGTCTCTCTGAAGCAGTGTATCTATATGAGTTGAGGTTTCATGGATTTTCCATTTTCTACAAGGTCTGGCTAGAATACACTACTTCTAGAAATTATCTTTTGAAGTACAATTAACTGTATATTTAATCTGTAGTAAAATAATGACTACAGTTTATCTCCACTTATTGCACATATCACCATAAGGACCATAAAATGTTCAACGGGAAACACCAGGATACTTGCCGTATGAAATGCATATTTACATGAAGCTACATTTTTATAGTTTTAATTTGACCCTGGATCATACTATGTACATAAAGCAAGAACACACTATCTTTCTTGCAGAAATAAGAATCATCCACTGGCCATCTTGTGAAAGAATGAGGGTTTGAACTCAGAAGAGATCAAGCTTGGCAGACTCCTGTGGTTTGATGAAAGGATAGGAAGTACATTCAATTCTCCTTTTGCCTTCATGGAGCTGTCATCCTGCACTCAGTCAAGCCCTCTTCAACAGTTTTCTTCATTTCACCTCTTGGAACTCTGTCTCCATTTCACCTCCACTTCACTCTCCAGTTCTGCACAGCCTCCCACACTCATCCCCAGTGGCATGATTTCCCAGACGATTACCCAGCTGCATTTACCCTTGCACATTTTTTATCCTCATCTTCTCACGTGACTGAAGCCTTTGTTGATTCAAGAAATGGTTCACTGACTTAGGGTTTTCTTTCTGATTTTTGCGTTATGTACTGCATTTTCTTTTTATATAATCTAGTTTTTTTGCGCCCCCCCCCAACTTTTCAGCCTTCATGTAGTATTCTTCACCATGCTTTACTATTTGCTTTTGGCCTTCCCTCTGTGCTCTCTCCTTTCTTTCATGCCTCCAGTTGATGCTGCTTTTAGTGCTTCCTCTTGCTTCTTTGCCCTTAACCTTTCATTTTCTCCTGTTACTAACTCCAAAACATGATTCAAACTCAACATTGGCTTTTTCTGGCTCTGTTTTATGTTGTTGAGTGCTTCTGGAAGAAAGCTGAGGACCTGGCCGATGTTTGTGACAAATCTGCTTTCCTAGCATGCAGTATTAATTTATATCCCTTATTTCCCAAAACACCCAGAGCACAAAGACTGCTCTCCTCATCCCTGGCACATAATTCAAACCCTTTCCTCTGGAAAACCTTTTTACCTATCGTTTCCATCTCATTTGCTTAACTTTCACTTCTGCCAGTGCCCAGACATTCTATCTCTTCCAGGTACTTCTGTTCTCCTCTCCTAGGCTAAATGAACATATTCCTCTTCATATTGCACTATCCCCATGTTCACTTTTCCTTCTTTCTCTTCAACATTTGAATGTAGTTATTGTTCTTGCAGTGCAATAATTCTCTAATCTCTCCCGTGTGGAGGAGGAAGGACCCACTTCATGGTCCAATTTGTTTCAAATTCTTGTCCTACACCCTCTCTCCCTTTATTCACAAGCAGACTCCATGAACACAGTGTTCACAAACCACGCCTGGGACCACCTGTCACATGGTCTGCAGTCTGCCTGCAGATCTTTGCGCTCAGTTGTCACCACTGTTACTGAAGTGCCTAAAGAATTTCTCCTACCTAAATCAAGTCCTGCTTAATCTGTTAACCTCTTTCAGTAATATGTACTCATGACATCTTGTCTTTGCTTGGTCCAATGACTTCTACCTGCTTCTCTAATAATTGTTTCATTCATTCAATTGTTTCAGCAGATCTACTACAAGTTCTCCATCCTTGGTTTTGGACGGGTGCCCCAGCAACTTCATCCTTTCTCCTTTTTCACTCCATGCCTTATTACTGGGTGATCTTATTCCAAAAAACCCCCCACCATCTCTCAGTCCTTAATTCAGATTTGCCTTCTGTCCAATAAAGCAGCTCGTGTTTTCTAGTCACATGCTAAATTTAATCTCAATTCCAGTTTCCACTAGTTCCTCGAGTGCTGGACACCCTTCACTATGCCTGTCCCTCGGCAGGGATACGCACCTTTGATTCTGATCTCCCTCCAGTCCCTCCCACGGTAGCTCCCCTGAAAATCCTCGCAGGGCTCGGACCCTCCAGTGCAACATCTGGGCTGCCCACAACCCTGCGCGCTGCCAAACCTGTTGGCGCACTCCGCACGGGCACAAACCCAGTGCCGCATCTCCAGCTCCTGCAATAATATCAGACGTGAAGGTCACGCCACCCCGTCTCCCTTCCTTTGCACTCCCTTGGCCCTAAGTTTCCGACGTGCCCCGGAGCCAGACCTGCCGCTACCTCTTGCGTCTCCGCGGGCCTTCGGTGCGTTCCCCCGCCGCCCTTCCCCACCGCATCCTGCCCTCCGACCAGCACCAGCTCCTGCGGCTCCCGGGGCCGCGGCTGGGGNCTTTTGTGAGGTGGCCGGCCACCGGCGGTGTGAAGCGGGTTAACCCTGCCGGGACACGACGACGGGCAGCGCCGGTGTCTGTGTGTTAATTGTGGGAAGGTCGGTGGCCGCGCTGACCGCACGCTGCGGTTCCTTGGCATTGGGCACCAGGGGGCGATGGCCCCGGCCCCGAGTGCTGCGGGATGTGCCGGCCTGGTGCTGCCTCGGGTTTGGCGGCCCGGGCCGGGCCCGGTGATGCGATGACAGGCGGGTTCGATGACAGGCGGGTTCGATGACAGACGTCGCGGTTAACCGGAGGGAGACGAGATATTTCAGACCCGTAGCTGCGGCTCTGTGCGTTGCATTTGAGTTAATGTTGGAATTCCCTGTTTCCTGGCTTTTTTTTTTTTTTTCCCCCTGTGATTGTCTTTAGGACATTATCTTGCCCTTGCTATAGATAGGTTGCTGCTCACACCATTGAACAGGATGTGTGTGATGGCATATTAAGCACAGGTGCAGTCAAATGACATCAAGAACGTAGAAGCAGATGGCAGTAGCGGCAGGTGCAGCACTGTATTCTGGTTGCTTGTCATCTTTAACTACAAGTATTTCCCAATTCCATTAAATCCTCCTCTCATACAAGCACAGAGAGTCATATTTGAAGGGTTCTTTCCACTCACCTTGTCTAACTTTTTAAATGGGAGCACAGTAGTGGCATGAGCATGTGCTGGATGGATACAGAATATGCCTTTGTGAAACTGTTCTGGCATTTACTACATTGGTAAATATTTTGTCAGATTTCTTCATGAAATAGTGAAGAACTGGTGCTCTTTATTTCTGAGAGACTGGAGCTAGCGTCGTGGGTTCTGTTTTGAGCATCGATTGTAGGTCGAGGACAACTTGTTCCGCTTCAGACATGTCATCAAAGGAAACTGGGGCAGTTTGTGTGGAGGAAGAAAATGGAATGAATTTTTTTTGTTCTTGGTGGCAAGACTTGGGCTTTCAAAGAGCTCAAACAAGTTTTCTGTAGTAATTTACATGTTTATCTGTACTGCCCTCCTTAATTAACTCCCACATCACCCTTCCAGAGTAGATGGGAAGTTCTGCACAGCCCTTGTCTATCTGCACCAGCTCAGCCGTTTAGGCAGAGGTACAGCGGGAGTCTTGGCTTAATGTACTGTCTTGTGTGGGTTTCAGCCTTCTGTCTCACACACGTGCTGCAACCACAGTTCCTTTTTTATTTTTTTGAATTCACCGAATCGGCATTTCTCCAAAGTTCATCCTTTGCTCATATTGCTCTTCTTGTTTTCGGAGCACTTTTTCCCCGATTTTTTGCCACATGGTTATCCTGCTAAGGTTGTGTGAGTTCACTGGTTCCTCTCCAGCTGTTCCAGTTGTTATGCTCTCAGATTTTCTGTAGTGATGGCAATGTTACATCAGTATTCATATCACAGGAGTGTGCAGTCTGTCAACTCTGTCATCTGACTGCCTTTTCACAGACAAAGTTTTCATTTGCAAGCCAAGGCATTAGTTACCAGCAATGGCTCTTTGTACGTTATACTTACATGTTTCGCTTTTCAAAACATGAATTTTCTAGGAAAATCCATGTTGGACCATCAACATCTAATATCTAACATCTATCCAGATATTTTTCCCTCTTGATGTGTTCGTATTTTTTAAAAAAGACATTTAAGGTGGGATAGACAACATGAAAGTTACAATTTGGTTTATAGGGCTGCATATTGTTATGTATCCTTCAAATTTCTGTAGGATCTTTGTTATACTAGCAGAAATATGTTATCAAAATACTACTCTTTTTACCCACTCAATCCTTTAATATACTTTACTCACAAGCTTAGTTATAGAGTATTTTCATTCTTGTTTCTGGACACATGATTTCTGTTCCTCCTTAGAAGTAATTTTTCTGTGGCAAGTGAGTTTCAGTAGGAAATCTGAGGGGGACTGTGCAGGATACAAGCATAAACGTTGACAGACCATGTTTACCATGGGTGGGTGGATGAAAATAGATTCATTAAAGTGAGAAATGCTATGGGATTTTTACTGTCACTTAGGAAGTTGTATCTAGTAGTCCAAAGCCTCCGTCTCACTCCTTGCTCAGAAAGTACGCAAGTGTCTCACCCTTTTAGGACTGTAATATAACGTCAGGATTGGTGTTTGAGCTCCAGTGATGGTTTAGGATGTGTGATGTGCCTTTGGGGTAGGAAGTCTTGGAGATGACGCTTTCAGAATTTCAGATGACATTTTCCAGGGGAAGAAGCTTTGCTGCCACTACCAGTCAGCAATTCTGGTCCTTTTACTGCTCTAGCAGGCAGTGAGGGCTTGTTTGCTGCGAAGGTTTCAGTGGCTGTCAGAGCGCTGAGCCTCCTGGCCCGCTGATGGATGACACTTTGCGCTTACTAACTGTGGTGGATGTGATTCCTGTTTTGATTGGGTGACATTTGATCTAGTGGTGAGCAAGCCAAAATGCCACAGGTAATGCTTGGAACAGATGTCCAAAATATATCAACTTGCAGCTTACATCAAAACATGTAGCAGTTCTGTGGAGGGTTTGGTGTTACTGACCCATACAAGACTCTTCTTTCTGTGCTTTCATAGTAGAAGTTTATTAAGACCTGACACAAATGGGCTTGTGCTGTGGAGCACCTTTGGACTTAATCTGCACATCTGTCCTGTTCTCAACTGCTTGCTTTGGAACAACGCTGCTGTTGGCAGCTGGATAGTTCTGTTGTTACATGAAAGTGCTAATTTTTCCTTTCAGTGTGACAGTTTTTCTTTTGCATTAGCAACATAAAATGGTATAATTTTAATTTGAAAGTTTGACTACAAGTGGTGAGACAGCTGGAGTTTAGAATACCTCAGATGAATTGAGAGATTGGCCCCATTTTCTTTGAATTCAGGTGCTCACTGATGAAATAATAAAGAATACTGGTTTTACAGTTAATGAACCATCCTACTGGGAGAGTACTACCCATATCCCGAATAGTAACTGGAGACTTTCTGTAGACTCATTTGTCTATATTTCATAGGTTAAGTATGCTTAAATAAGCTGGTGCGTTTTGCATAATTTTTATCTTGTTTGCATTCTAGCAATGCAACTGTAATCCCCCTAGTTAATCAAGAATCAGGAGTACGTAATGCAATAGGTATTGGACAGATAAGAAGAAAAATGTTGCACTTAGAGGAAGGAAGAAGTGGATTTTGGCAGAAGGAAGCTGTGATATGGTACTGGTCAGTAGAGCAGGTTGTTCCTCTAACATAGGGATGATCTCGTTTGTGTTTGTTAATAGTGTCATGGTGAAGGTACAGCATGGGAAAACTCACTAAGGTGATACATTTTAAAATTTAGTAAGTGAACTGTAGACATTGTAGGAGGAGGGACTCAACTTCCAAATGAGAAGTGCAAGATGGTAAGATGAGAAAAGTTTTGGGAAGTCTAGACAGTGAAGACACAGTTTGCATCTCCACCTCTCTTGCATAATGATGTTGTGAAGAGGAATTACAGTGAATCCCCACTGCATCGTGACCTCTCCATTACAACCCCACCCATTTGCGAAGCAAATTCTTCTCAATTATGATTCAGCCGTCTGTGACTAGAGCCGCCCGAGACGTGCAGTTGACTGCTCTGCCGAGGGGCGGTGCCTCAGTGCCTGTGGGGCGGGACTCACCCAGGGATGGGGGCTTGCAATGGTGGCACTGTGTGCCCATCCCTGAATGGGGAAACTGCCTCACGAAAGTGAGGCAAGCTGTGTGCTGGGAGGGAGCCTCTGTTCCTCCGCCCTCTGGGGCCATACGGGCAGCGCTGCCCCTCTCTCACAGGACCGGTGGATATTAAAGGGAAAGAAACTCCCGTACAAACCTGACCCCTCCACCCCCCACCCTGTGGGCTTCTCCGGGCTGCTGCGGTCGCTCCCACAGACCAAATTGTGATTGTGCCTGTGGTGGCAGCCCCGCGCGTGGCGGTGAGCACGCGCGATGGAGGCGAGCGCGCAGTTTACTGCAGCTCGCAGTGGCATTTAGAGCCCTGTGACACCCTGACCCCGTCCCTGACCCGCTCCTGTGTGCTCCGCTGAGACCCAGCGCAGCACCACCACAAGAGGGGTGTTGCAAAGTTAAGGTTTTTCCAGGCTCTAAGAATGCCGAGCAGAGCTCAGGGACACTCCTTCCCCGCCGCGGAGGC
>WEKX01013180.1:66592-84434 GCA_013390025.1 Pitta sordida
GTGGCCTGCATGCATATTAACAACCTGCACTTCTTTGCGAGTTTAGCGTTTCGCGACACCCTTGGCATGTCCCGTTCCTCACGATGGACGGGGTATAACTGTATTTGTTTAATTGTTTGGGATTTTTTGTTTTGGTTTGGTTTTGTTTCCCAAAGAAAAGCAGTGTATCTTTCATTGATTCAGTACAGTAAAATTGATTGAGTTACAGTAAAATGTAAAATTTTTTAAGCATAGCAGTTATTTGTTTTAGGAGTTATATTCACCTCTTGTAAGTATCTAAATACATACTTTATGAAGAGAGTCAATAGAGGAGTATTAATGCTGTTAAATACAGAATATTTCAGGTGTACCTTACACTTAAAATAGTCTAGGCATACCTTAGATTTAACAAAAGAAATTCAGCCTATTGATTTTTGAAATCAATGCTTCAAATCTGAAGCTTTTAAAATTAGATAGGCAGATGATTCTGCTGCTTGTGAAGTGGCTCTTTCTAGAATGGTGGGAATGAGCAGTTGTAGTTAGGATGTTTTGATCTTAATCAGCTTTTTATAGGTTGACTGACATTAGGAGCCTTTTAAGAAGTAAAAATTCAAGAGAGAATAGTTAGTGATGATGATTACACTTGAAACTTGTATGCTGAGCTCAAATAATCTGAACATGTTTATCAGGACTTGTTCTTAGTTTTGTATGACGTTTTTTTAAAAGGAAGAAATTTGTCTTTTTCTAATGCAACTTTTTCTGTTTTCCAGTTTTTACCCCATGAAACTGCACAGTTTCTGCTTAGTATTTTTTACTGTGTCCCAAGTAGAGATCAAGATGGAGTTAACATACCCTCTGTACTACCACAAAAATCAGTGTCTTTTTATTTGCCAGATTCGTTAGTCAAATATCATGTGTACCATGACTTGATTTTGTGTGTACAAAATTAAAAATTTACCCTATTTGTTTTTCCATCACAAAATGAAACTTCCATGCAGGGATTCATAGTGACTTATTTCTTCATAGTAAAAGAAAGACAGTCTGTTGCCTTTAGGAGACTCCACACTTGGTGGCTGTAGACACAAAATACTCATTGACGTATTAATAAGAGAATGGGTTGGAAAGAGGCAAGTCATAGGAATACTAGCACAGTTTTTAGTTTTCAGTGTATCCAGTTAATTTTGTGTGAACTTTTCATTTCTCCTTCACCTGCTGATCCTGAAATGACTTGTGCCTGTGGTCAGCACAAACCTACAGAACGTCTCTCTTGCTTTTTTCTTACCTATATTTTACGCTTTCTTGAGTCTGTGTTTGTTCAGAGTTTTCATTCCAATAAAATCTCAAATCTTGTATTTCCCATAAAGTGAAGTACGCATCTCTGAGAAGTCCTTTTCTAAAGCACTTTATTAAATATAATAATCAAATTTCTGGCATAAACATTTTGATTTTGAAATGTTGATCATGTTAAATTGGTCATGTTGAAATTGTGGAGTGACATCTTTCACTTGTAAGATTTTCTGGCCTGAAATGTGCTGGACAATGGCAGATAGTGCTGTATAGGTACTGTACTATTTGCATCGTAGGTCATGTGGAGTAGCTTGTTACTCTTACCTTTCCATCACACTTACATGCTTTTCAAAATCAGGCACAAACCCCGGTTCTCTAAGTCCTTGATATGCTCTGGCTTTTCCAAGAGCTCACAGGTCAGTAAACATTGTCTGATGGATGTCCGTCTGCGTGTGTGTTCATGGAAGTAATTAATCTAATGGTCCGTGTTGTCTTTTGCTCTGCCTGCTCTTACTGAAAGGAGACTGGAAAGTGTCTGGGCTGTGCAGGGGCTTCACAAACCTGCGGTGTCAATGCCAACTTCTTGTGCCAGTGTTGATTATGTTGGGCTCAAAATGCCGTGTTTCCAGTCATTGTGGATATCAACTGACACTCCTTTTTCCACGTGTCCTGAAGGTCCCTGGTGTGTGGGTTCAGCAGTGGGCTGTGTGTGCCTCAGTTGGGATTGTATTGCCTACTCTGTGGGCCACAGGATTTCACAGGTGGTAAAAGCTTGCTTGTGTTTCATACCCATGTTGCCCATAATTATTTAGCTGAGCTCTCAAAATGTACTGATAAGAATGTGAGTTTCACTGGCGTAAAGTTTGTGATTTGGACAGTCTTACATAATCTGTCCAAAGAGATCAAAATTGTTATGCTGCAATGAAGTTGTAGATTGCTTATGTCAATGCTGAATAACCTAAACAGAATTACATGAGTTCCTTTAGCGAGGACATTTTTGCTGCCTTTGCTATTGACTCTTTACATAATTTAGTGTAAAATCTTGGGTTTTCTAGAAGCAGCTGTATTGGCCTTACTGTTTGATGAATGTCTTGATGAATCCTGTGCTCAGTTGTCATTGCTACAAGTGGTAGTTTCACATGAAGCTTGGATATACGTGTATGATAAGGTGCCAAGGCAGAAATAACACAGTTCAAGTTGAACCTTTTCATGTTCTAGGGATGGCATGATGGATGGCTGTTGATGAACATTAGGTGTGCTAACATTTGTTGAATATAGATAGACAAGAGCTGGAATATTTAGGTTTTTCTTACTGTATGAACAGGAATTGTGAACCCATGAAATCAGCAAAGCTGATTTCCTTGTCTAAGCATTTGAAGCTTTATAACTGTAAGTACAGGAAAATTTTAAAGCTATAATTTAAGAACATCATGGTCTTTAATATAGTATAAACTAGTTCCTATGTAAGTTTAGCAAAAATGTAAAAAATGCACTGTATTTTGACAGTTGAGCCGTGAAGCCACTGATGCAGAGAAGCAGAAATGTTTGTTTCATACTCTACAAAAATTTGACTAATCCAAAGCAGATCTCTAATTGATACAGTCATGCAGAAAGTCTCCAGCACTAATAATGTGTGTGGCAGGTGCAGGGGCATCTCTCCAGATCTATATGAACATGGAACGGGAGCTCTGAGGGACAGTTTCCCTGCTTAGCTTCAGTGAAAGATGTTCAGGTAGCCATGGTGATGGTGATCTAGTATCAGTATTGATGACTGTACTGCTGATGGGCCTGATGGGTATAAAAGGGGAGGGAATTGAGTTGAATATACTGGCTGGTTCATGTGTCTCTCAGAGCTTCAGTAGTACAAAGGTCTAAATGCATATACGGAGAAGATTAAAAAAACCACTTGAATAGACAAACTTTCTCAACTTTGGCAAACGTGACTAATTGATCTGTAGTAAGAATGTATCATTTGCTATTCCCAAATGTAGGGCATTTTAGCGTTTTCCTATACGTAAATGCAGTAGCACAGTTGAAAATGTCTGGTACTGGTGGCTCAGATGACATTACTAGCCTGTTTTTGGTACACAACAAAACATCTTTTTTTCTAAACAAAATGGCTCACAGGTTTGCAGTATATGAATATTTGACTGTTTTTCTTTCATATGCTTTGTGTATGAAACCAATTTTTTATTATGAAGCACATTGTTGATGATCAGGATGATAGTATCGAGTCTACCATTCCTAAATTTGCAGGTGACACCAAGTTAGGTCAGAGTGTCAATCTGCTGAAGGGTAAGGAGGGCTCTGCAGAGGGACCTGGACTGGCTGGATAGATGGACCAAATCCAATGGCATGAGGTTCAACAAAGTCAAGTGCTGGGTCCTGCACTGTGGCAACAGCAACCCCGTGCAGTGCTACAGGCTGGGGCCAGAGTGACTGTAGAGCAGCCAGGCAGAAAAGAACCTGGGGGTACTGATTGACAGGAATCTGAACATGAGCCAGCAGTGTGCCCGCCCAGGTGGCCAGGAAGACCAGTGCCATCCTGGCCTGTATCAAGTATCATCCTATCCTGTATCAAGAACAATGTGGCCAGCAGGACCAGGACAGTGATTTTTCCCCTGTACTCAGCACTGGTTAGGCTGCACCTCAAGTACTGCATCCAATTCTGGGCCCCTCAGTTTAGGATGTTGAGGTGCTGGAGCGTGTCCAAAGAAGGGCAACAAGGCTGATGAAGGGACTAGAGCACAAGTCTTACGAGCTAAGGGAGCTGGAGTTGTTTATCCTGGAGACCAGGAGGCTCAGAGAAGACCTTACCACTCTCTACAGCTACCTGAAAGGAAGTTGTAGCTGGATGGGGGTTGGACTCTTCTCCCAGACAATCAGCAGTAGGACAAGAGGGTACAGCTCTGCCAGGGGAGGTTTAGGTTCGATCTTAGGAAGAAGTTCTTTACAGAGAGAATGACTAGGCATTGGAATGGGCTGCCCAGGGAGGTGGTGGAGTCACTGTTCCAGGAGGTACTTAAAAGACTGGATGTGGGACTAAGTGCTGTGGTCTAGTTGATAAAGTGGTGTTAGGTCAAAGGTTGGACTTTATGATCTCAGAGGTTTTTCCAACCTAATTGATTCTGAGATTCTGTGAAAAGACAACTTGTAAACTAAACCCCAGCAGCTGTTTGTATGATGCATAGCTACATTCCTTCAGTGAATTCACATTTGGATTTTGATTAAATGATTGCTGTGCTTAAAAAAGTTGAGTGGCAAATATCTATGCTTTAATTCTGCTCCTCGTAAGAGTCCTTGATTAACGACCCAAATTTCCTGTGAGAGACGTCATCCTTATGGATTCTCTGATGTTTAATAGAGGGGTCAGCTTGCATTCCAGTCCATTGTGCCTCATAGTATAGAGCACTAATCAGATTTGGAAGACTTTTTTTATTTTCTTAAAGTGTTTGAAATTGCTCAGAAGCTTTTAGGGAATGTGCCAAGGGTAATTGATGACTGAAACCTTTCCTAAGGGATATATGTTAAGGAAGAGAAGCTCTTTTTTTGATGAAGTTTTTGTGGTGAGATATGTTTGGAGCTCTGTAATAATTTACTTTACAATAAAAATAAAGAAAAATCTTGGTATCTCAAATATTAACACCCCTGTCTAGAAGTGTGTATATGTGTGTGTGTCCCCTATTGCTACAGGTACAGTTCATAATGTCATGTAGTGTAACTGATCTTGGGATATTCCTAAGATTTCATTCCTGACCCATTCATACTCCTTGTTACACAGTCGCTGACATTAGTCCAAGCCTAGAACTGTGCTCATGAGGCTTGAATGTGTGATTTGATCTTGTGCTTTTAGAGTTTAAACTCAGTAAATTTGATGAAGCATTTACGTAGCAATAACAATAAAGCAACATCTGTTTCTCTTTCCTAGTAAGTAACAGATGCGGGTGAAAGATCCATCAAGAACCAACCCCGAGAAACCAAAGAGAAGCAAAAGGCCTAACAGGCCACAGGATGAGGACTCTTCAGATGATATTTCAGGTAATTACATTAGGTGATGTTTGTCCCTGAGGTTGAGGGCTAAAAATCTCCATGTTGACTGATGAAAACCATGGATTGTTGGTACCATGAAATGATTTTCTTGTTTGAATGTGTAACAGGAATATTCCCAGTCAAGTGTTTATGACATGATCGGTTCTTACACTACATGACTACCCTGAAGGGTTTAAGAGTTGGTTGATCTTTGATGACAACCTCTTCAAAGCAGAATGGTCCTTTCCTCTCCGTGTAAGGTCGTGCACACGTGGCAGGAGGCTGCTTAGCTGAATGGGGAGCTTCCAGCTGAGCTCAGAGGAAAAAAAGGAAGGGCAGAGAGAGTGGAGGCATGTTCGGGCTGCTGTTGCAGTGGTCCAGAGTGTGCAGGATTAAGGATTAGGTAAACAAACCTCAGTTAGACTTGGATCTGATGAGGGATATGAAGAGTAAGATGGCCTTTATGTATACTGTGACAGTAAAATGATGAACAAAGCCATGAGCAAACATTAGCATTTGGCTCTGCTCTGAATGAGGGACAAGATGGCCTTCAGAGATTACTTCAAACCTAGCTTAATCTGTGATACTACAGTGGACTTTATGCAAGAAATGTAAGAGAGAAGAATGGTTGATATTCATGTTTAAAATGAGCAGTCACACTGGGGATGCATGGATATTTGAAAAATCTTTCTTTATGAGTTGAAAAGGAGGTCAACTGCCTGTGTTGTTTTGCACAAAACCAGATTTATGTAGTGGTTTACTGTCAAAAACAGGGAAATCAGTTTTGTACAGAAGTAATGCTTGTACTTTTATAGTTTTTTAAGAGGTGGTGTTTATTGACTTGAATTTTCATTACCGGAAGACTGAAATAGAATTCATAATTTATAAAATTCATTATATGGGGAGCAGCTGACTGATCTTTCCTACTCCAGTTCTTTGCTGTTATTTTTTTTTCTAATACTGATTCGTTTTAGATTATGCTCTTAGATTATGCTCTTTTAGTGCACACGTGCTTGCTCCGTTTCATAGCTTTTATATTTAGTGGATGAAAGTGAGTCTGTGTTGTTTTCTCCAGGCCTAACCTGCCAGCACGTGAGCCAGGCAGTGGATGTGCATCATGTAAAGAGAGCAGTAGCTCAGAGCGTCTGGTCCATATGTGCGGAATGTCTGAAGGAGCGGCGGATGAGCGAGGGTGAGCCCGTGGCACCTTCAGACATATGGCTGTGTCTCAAGTGTGGCTTTCAGGTAAGCCCACGTGCTAAGCTTGCAGAGCTGGGTTTTCTAAAGGCTACCACTGGGTGTGGATCCTTGTCTGCTTGGCATCTCCTTACCTTTAGTGAAACAGTGTGACCTAAGTGCTTAGTTGTGAGAGAACATGGTTCAACGTGTGGGATGTGACTTCATGGTCTTTTCTCAGTTTTGGCAGTGTTTTGGGGCAGCTTTATATGTTACAATGCAATTCGTTGTCATGATTAATAAGTGACTGTCCTGCCTTCTCTCTGTTCTTCATCTGCATGCTCTTGCCACTTAGAGAGAATTGGCTCCAGGAACTGCGTGGCTGCAAACTGCGTCCATTCAGCTGGCTCATCTGGCAGAAGTTCCCACGAATACAAATTAATGAAAAACCAAACATGTATATTGCTGAATCAGCTTGTACTGTGGATGCTCAATTGCTAGATTTGATTGAAACCTGGGAGAAAGGACTGTGCCAGAGTGAGAATGCTTCTTCTGTGGCAACTAGCCATTAGATTGGACCAGTTATAATGTCAAATCATGGCCTTAGTGTTTGAAACAGCAGGTCCTGACCCCAAGGGCTTGTACAGGTTTCTGCCTGGTGGGTGAATGAAGTAAAGCCTGATATAGAAAAACTCAATTTATGGGTAATGTCAGGCTCAATTCAGCCAGTAGTTGCCTGAGCAAAGCATTTTACAATTTTCTTACTATAGTAAAGACAGAAGCCAGCTCCTCCCAGTGTATTCTGAACAGATTTGATTTTGTGAAGAGTCTTGCTGTTCGCAGGCTTCAGAAGATAGTTAACCAGATCTGAGGAGAACTCCTATGTCTTGCTTCAAAATTTCTAGCTGAAGAAGGTTTTAAAAAGGAGTTAGTTTTGTGTACTTCTTCATGTTCGTGTTGTTAGCCGCTTCCACCTGATCTCTCAGAGACCAGAGTTGAATCTTCTAAGTCCCACTCTGTAGATACTTGAAAAATTGCAAATTATTTCTCTCAAAATTGCTGTACATAAATGGTGCATTCTGAGTAGCTTTTTAGTACAGAACACTTTGTGTACTTTTTTTCATTTGCTGTCTGGAATGCATTTGGCATTCTTAAGCAGTGAGCGTTACCTTTGCTGTCCTTTCCTTGATATTCTTTGGACCAACTATGCTGCATAGTTGTATCATTCACAATTTTTAGAGCACTCTTACTTTTGTGGATGACATAATTTTCTGTCTATTGATACTTATTCAATACTCACCAAAAGCTAGGAATTGTTTCTGTTCAGGTAACACAAATACAGTAAGTCTCTATTTTTTTCTGATTTTTCCAAGTACAAAAGATGAGGTTTCGGTTCTGTGTTGTCATTGATTTTCCTTTATCAGTAAAAAAAGCTAATTGATATATTTGTAACACTGGATTATAAGGGATGTTAAATCTTTTCAGTCCTTGAGAATGATAAATAACTAATTTTGAAAAGTGAAGCTTTTGTAGTTTATTTACTAATATGTAATACGTTATTTTCCTTCTTTCCTTCCTGCCTTACTGTGTTGATGTTTCTGTTTTTAGGGATGTAGTAAGAATTCGGAAGGCCAGCATTCTCTGAAACACTTCCAAACAGCACACACAGAACCTCACTGCATTGTTATCAACCTCAGCACATGGAGCATATGGTAAGAGTGAATATGCAGAGGTTTGTGTGTGCTTGTATATAAGGACTATACATAACTTAAAGCAGTATCTTCTCATGATGAAGAATGATTCGTACAGCTAAAATGAATACTTTTTATAGAGGAAAGGCAGGCTTTCTGAAGAGAAAATTACTTTGTCCTTTTGATTCTCTGAGGTTATTTGAATCTCTAGGTACCACAATGAATTGGGACTGATCTACAGATCAGCATATACGAGATGAGGGAATTCAATTCTGTTCCTCTTTCTAGTGGGAAGAATTGTAACCTGGAGTTTAAGTCATTTGTGTAAGGTTGTTTGAGAGATTTGTCAAAGCTGGGAGGTGCATGCAAATACCGTGAATTCCAGTTTGTTTCTTCTTTTGTTTAGGTGTTATGAATGTGATGAAGAGCTGTCAACACACTGCAACAAAAAAGTTCTGGCTCAGATACTTGACTTTCTTCAAAAACATGGTGCCAGGGCTGAACCAAGTAAGTTTGCCCAAATAGTTTTGTCTGGAGACACCTGAAATGTACCAACTCTAAAAATAAGCATTTCAGATTTTAAGTCATATTAAGAGTATAGTTGAAAAATGATCTATGTTGTGACTATAATGTAATTTGTAATTGCAAAACTATTTGGGCATGTAATGCCTGCAAAACATAATGTCACTTTTTTTCTATGGCTTGATTACATTTGAAGAATATTTTGGGTGCTGTAGGACAGTTTTTCCAAATTTTGACTGTAACAAAAAAGATTGTTATCTTAAGTAAGATGCTATATAAATCACCCGCGCCGCCGCCTGTCCTGCCCCTGCTGCTGCCTGAGCCACCACCGCTGCCCATGCTGCCGTCGCAGCGGCAGGTCACGCATGCACAGTTGCGAAACGGATCTCCTACATCGCTAAAATCATGCCACTAAGATTTGAAGCCACAGTATGCGGGGCGTGAAGTGCAAGAGGGCCGACTGTATAATTTTTCTTGGAGCATTGAAAATACAGTATGTGATTTTACTTCTGTTCATGGCTTCAGTTTCAAGTTTACGTGTAGTAGGTAGTTGTTGTGGCTTTCTTGCAGTGGTTTTTTCAGTTGATAAAATGGAAACTACGTATTTCATTCTGTTATTTTACTGTTGGGTAAGACTTTCTGAGTGATACCACTCTGTGCCTCATGGTTTAGATTCTTAATTTGTGAAACTTGAAAACATCTGAAACTTTCAGAGTATGAATGTGAATGTCTTAAATTAAGCAACTGAAATTCCAAACTAACTCAGGAAAAGTAAGCTTAAATTAGGACCAGCATTTCTTAAACATAAGATGTTTATAGCAGAGCAGGGTGGCATATATTTCTGCTGTATATGCATTTGTGTTTAATTTTGATGCTCTCTTTTGAAAATGTATATATTTCATGGAAGTATTTGCTGATATAGCTGGAAACTTTTCTGTAACTGAAACCAGAAATGTTTTTTTTTGTTTAGGGCATAGGTATATCCTTGCCTGCCTTGGCAGCAAAGAGGTGTGAGCATGAGGGTTGCTCCTGCAGTGCAGCCGTGTCTCCTGCTTCATCCTGTGAAAGGGCTGAGGCTCAAGAGCAAGCTTGATTCATGCAAAAAGCGTGTGTGTGTACTTCCATCATGCTCTAATAGTGGAAGTGTGTAATCCTGTCCTCTCTGTCTGTGCTGAGCAGTTTGGATCGTGTTCATGAAAACTCTGGGACCACTGACCCAAAGATGATTTGCTGTGGATTCTTACGTGGCAAGGAATAGAGGAAAAAGCTGTTTGCCTGGGCCACGCTGTTGCTTTGGGCCAGGAAGAGGCTGGAAAATAGATACACAGTCAGCCCTCTTGTACTTCGCGCCCCCCATATTGTGGCTTCAACTCTCAATGGCATGATTTTTTAGTGAAGAGGGAGGCCCTTTTACACAACTGCGCATGCACAACTTGCCGTGGTGGCGGCAGCAGCGCGGCCGCTTCTGCCGCTCCACTGGCGGCGGTGGCTCTGCACACCTGAGGGTGCGGGGCAAATTTGCGTATTAATGAGCTTCCATTCAACACAGAAGTAGGGCTTCACGGAGCCCGATTAAGACCGTGAGTCCACGATATAGGAGACCTGACTGTATAGTATTTGTAAAACGAGTGGTAGGTGTGACAGGGAACTCCCAACCTACAGTTGGTGTTCTTGGTTCATCCTGATTCATCTTGGCATACTTAGTACTTCCCCTACAGAAATCTATGTGAGGTTTTTTCTTTCCTTTAAATTAGAATTACTACCTTTAAGGATTTTTGAAAAATCCTAAATTGAAATGTGATTCATGCTGTTGTGCAAAACACAAAGGACAAGTAACTGAGAATTAACTCTACATTTAAAAATAATACTTTAGTGTAGCATTTTATTTCATATTTCATCAATACTTTCAATGTAACTGTCATTCTTTAAATTACTAGTTGGCATAGATTTTTAAAATTTGTTTTGTGTATTCACCCATTGAAAATATTAAATAATTTTAAAAGGGTGAAAAATAACTTGTGAGAAGCAAGTAGGGTAAAGCTGACAATTACCAGTTCAATTGATACTTCTCACTTAAAAATCAGTCTTGTGCTTTTTTCCCCATTTCTTTTCCATTTCCTCCTTAAAAAGTAGTCACAATGATGACAATTTTCATATCAGAATGTGGTACTGTGAGAACAGTTTGTCTTATGTCTGGATTTCTCTTTGTTGTAACAACTGGTTGGCGTGGTGCATCATTAAAATTCAAATAGCATTGTACAGAAATTTCTGTAGAAGTGCAGTATGATTGTGGATATAAGTAGCAGATGAGGACTGCTAGGTTTTTTTCAGTTCTTCAAAGTGCAGGATTCATTTAAAGATAAAATAATCAGTTTAAGCATGTAAGGGAGGGTTATATAGATTTCCTAATTAATGCATCCTGGAAAATAAACAAAAGCAAAATGCTTGTCATTTGGTACTAATGTGGTGGAATAGTGTGGCAGCAGGATCCCTGCTTTTCACTCAGCCTCTCATAAAGATTCAACTTCACTTCAGCTGTAAAAATGTGCAAATTACATTACTACTACATGACTGACTTTTGTAATTACATTAAGCGATTGAGATAAATCCCAGTGCTGGGTTCCCAAAAGAATGCTTGCAGCTGTGTGATTTTCGCATCTGATCCTGTGGTTTGTTGTACCCAGCAATGCCTGCTTTTTTTTTTTTTTTTCCCCTCTCCCCCCCCCCCCCTTTTTTTTTAAAGGAGTCTGTTTGGTTAAGAGGTCATGTTGGGCACAAGATGGAAGAATAAAGCAAGATTGCTTTCCAGGGAGTACCACCCAGAAATTTGTTTTGTAGAAAAGGTTAGCAGGCCATGATGATTTCCACAGAAAGGCAGGTGCAGTATTGTCTGTGTGGCACACTTGTGAGTTTCACATGGGCATAATGCACATGTAGTACACAGGAACCATGCTGAGACATTGCAATCTGTGTGTCTGCTCATTTGCTGGAGAAAACAAATTGTTTTGTAGTCTTAAAAGTGAATATTGTGCATATTTCCCTTTACAAAAGCCAAATTAGATGTCGGTGGAGGCATAAGATTGCGTAGTTTTTATAGTGCAGTTCATTAAACTGGTTTGTCTGGAAATAGAATGGGAAGGAAGAATATGTATTCTCAAATTTTTTAGTTAAATTTATTGTTGGGAAGGTCAAGCACAGGAACGAGATTTTGCTAGTAAGTTCAGCTGCCCAGATTTGCCAATAAATGAAAGTTAGAAACTCGATTTCTATTTTAATGGGGATAACAGGTATATAAATATATATGTCATTTTACAGTACAAGTAATAGTTTTTGACTTGTATGGAAAAACAAATAGAGTGATGGATAACTTTTCAGATTTGCATTCATCTGTGGGTACTAGCAGTTGACAAAGGATCACATTGAAAAAAAAATGTGTTATTTCATAAGTGAGTTTTGCTACATGCAGTTTAGAGTCATATAAGACCATTCTGTCTATTTAAAATTAACAAGTAAAGGGGAATAATGAATTCTCCAGACCTGAAATGTGCTTCAGCAGAAAGACATTTCTGTTATTGATCATAAGAGTTTTCTTTCAAGTGTATATACTTGTGGTTAATTGTACACCCTGCAAGGGGATGAAAACTGAATCATTGGCAAAACGATTTTTAGGCATTCTGTAATTATTATCCCCAGATTCTTCCCTTCCTGTCCATGTCCTTTTGAGGTGTAGCACAAGTCATCTGAGTGTAGAGGATGAAGACCAGTTCTTGAATAGGTTTCTCTTTCACACTGTGCAGATGTCTTTTTTATTTTATAGCATTATAGCAGATTCAGAAGAATAAAATTGCAGTTTCTGATCATTAATTTGATGTGATTGTAACACTGCAAGAGAGAATCGGATTTTTAAAATGTAAAGCTAGTGATCATTTCGGAAGAAAACTGTGCTGTTTTTCTAAGGGTTAGATTCACACTGTTGTACAGTGTTGAAAAAAAATCTAAATTTTTTAAATAAAAAAGGAGTAGCGCACAATTTAGTAGCATTTCATAATACAGCATGATGAAAACTTGGTAAAAGAAAGGCTGTCTATTAACCTTGCTTTTACTGTGAAGACCTTCAGCTGAAGTACCAGAGTTGTATTCAATAGAAAAGGCTTGACCTTGGAATAAAAGTGCATATTCCTGGAGCCCTCATTTTTAATTAAAAAAAAAAAAAAGTAGCATTGAAAAGATGAGCAAAAGTGCTTACTCTCCTGGCTGAAAGAAAAATCTGATGTCATTTATCTTCTTGCTTGCATACCATCTGCACCCCCGGGCACAGCTCAGTTTCAGCCAGGGTGGTACAGAAGTCCATGTGCACTGTGAATGTTTGAACTACTGGCAAAGCAAATGGGTAGGGAACCCAGGATAAGTTTTCCGAACGTCTCTTGCTCGTTGATGTGTCATCACCATATGTGTTTGTACACCTGGTCCCATAACTTGCTCTGCTTCATGGAATGAATCATTTTCTATTTTAACGTTGGGCTTGGGGATTTCAGTCACATACCCATGAGGCTGGTGCTGTGCAGCTGTGGGACAAAACAATGTCCCCTGCTTCCTGAGAGCTTATGAGACAGGACTACAGGTGAGCAGAAGTAGGCAAAAGAAAAGAGTGTCAAGGAAAGGGTGCTTTGCAGGCAAAAACTGTAGCAGAGGAGTAGTCTCTGACTGCTCTTCCCTTTCCCATGGGTCTGATGGGATGGGAGATTTCTAGCAAGGGAGAAAGCAGAGTGATGTTAGGAAGTGTTGCTGAGCACGAAGGTTATGTCTGTGCAAAAATGCAGCTGTCTGAGAGCTGAAGAAGTAGATGCTTGGGGTGGAGGTCATGGTGGGACCAGAAACTGGCACTGACCTGGTGCCTAGAAAGAAGTGGTCAGTAGGGTGTGATGAATTGGATGGAGAGCTGGACGATGGGTCTTGGCAGAGTGCTCAGGTAGGGAGTCTCTGGAGCTAGACACACTTTGTCAAGGGAAAACGAGGTTGTGGTGATCAAGGCGCCTCTTGGGTGAGAGTTTCCCTCGTGTGACAGGGTTAGGAAGGCCGTCTCCACAGCAAAACAGCAGAAGGAGCCTGACAGAGGGCAGTCTGAATGTGTGAGCCTCAGGCACAGTCGGATATTCTGTTCCCCACTGTGGAGGTGCAGACCTGCCTGGGGCTGATGTCCACACTACCTGAGAAGGGCAGAGACAATGGAAAGAAACTGGTCTATGAATTTAATTACTTTCGTGCTTTTCACCCACCTTGCTCTTGTTAATATTTACGAGGTCCTTTATAAGAAGTATTACTGCATGTGGATGGATGGCTTGGATTGCTACTTCTTTTCTCCTGTTTGATCCGGAGCTGAAGGTCCTGGTGGGCAGCTGGAGATGACAGCCATTTTGTTGGAATTCTGCTGTGATCTTTCTGTGTCTTTAGTGACTTAAAGTCACTTTTCGTATCTAAAAGTGCGCCCATTAAAACATTATGGGGTTGCAAGATTGAAACAGCGAGGGTCCATGAAACAGTTATTCAGAGCCAATTCACTTAAAAAGATTACATATTAGCCTTTTGATTAATAACATGCTTGTAGCCTTGGGTTAATCTTGCAGAAGGACCCTCCAGCCCCAGTCTGCAGAGGTACGTATTAGCTATCACAGTCATTACCAGCATGTTCTATTAAGACTGACCAACTCTTCACATGTCAAATAAACATTCAGCTTCAGGCCTGTCTGTCACTTATCACTGAGCTGGGGACACTGAGCAATGCTAAATTAAAAACTGCTGTCCCTCCTCTGGCTCTGTGTATGTCCTTAAAAATACCTGTGTCTTATAAGAAAGGTAGCAGATAATGCTTGTAATGGCAAAGCAATACTTTTCTGTCAAGATTTTTTCACAGATACAAAAAACCCTGGTAAAATATAATGTGGATTGTGTTTGTAAAATTATTAAAAAATCAAGAGGCAGTAATTAAACCCTTCTGAATGAAAGGAGATTCCTAGGCTTCAATAACAACATCCAGAGCTTTTCCCAATTTATTACTATTTCTCCTTATCCCTACATTAATTATCCAGGTTTGTTGCAGTCGGATGTCTGGTTCTCATTTATTGTGTTTTATAATTGCATATTCATCCAGCTCTTATGGGAAAGCTGGATGCTTTGGCTTTGTTTTCCCTTCCTTAAATAATTTATATGTAAGGTTCAGCAAATGGAACCTTGCTACTTGTGTGAAGCTGCCATTTAACCATGAAGTGAAATGCTTTTATCGAGTTTGCCCTGCAGATATGGTCCGCTGTGGCAGTGCTGTCCATATTTGGTGGCTGTGCAAGGAGAGCCAGGTGGTGCTGCAAAGCATAGCACAGTGAAGCGTGGACAGATCTAGGTTTGACATTTGTCATCCTGTACTGCTAAAGGGAAGAGAAAAATCTGCTTTTCCATATGCTTATGCTTTAATTTTTGCCTGCAGTTTTGTCCAGATGGCCTTGTGAACATTGTTTACTTTAAGATGCTGTCCCAGATGTTTTTGAATGCCGATGGATAAATGCAACAACTGTGGTATACTAATACACAAATTATTTACACAATTTTGGGTTTTTCTCCCCTCTTTTTTTTTTTTTTTTTCCTTTTTAACCATCTCTTGTCCCCAGCACTACTCTGCATGGCCCACTTTTCTGAGGGGAGAACATCTTCACTTACACTATTAAACTTTTGAGTGTGAGCAGTGCTTTTGACCTGCAGATACTTGGAGCTCCCATTCCCCTGCCATGGTTGTCGTGGAGCTCTGTGTGGGTGGACAAGCATGCCCCTTGTAAGCATGCCGGTTAAAAGGTGTTGCTACATGTAGCTCATAAAACAGTGACTGTTCCAGGCTGTGAGCAGCTCGTTTGTTGTTTGTTGCATTCAGAAAGATTTTGTCTTGCTTTTTCAAGGAGAACTTGGTCTTTTACTTTGCCCTTGTACTGTCTTAATTTTCCGCCCAAGTGGAAAGGAGAGTAATTTAAAGCTGTGTAAGCAGTACTAGCAAGAACATTTAAAAATGTTTTTAAACAGCAAATCACATCTAACTGTGTTTTGACAAACTCTTATGCAATTTGGAAGAATAGTTATGCCTTGATGGCACTGTGGAGTGCAGGCAGACTGTGTCAGAAGCTTGTTGTCAGATACAAGAGATATTTTAATGACTTCTTTTTTTAATTTAATTATATTTTTCCGTCTTCTAAGCAAGAAGCTACCCAGGAGTGTACATAAAAGAACCTTTTGGCATGAGAATTTCATTAATGTAAATAGGTCTGTTAGTTATTTCTCAAGAACATTTTAATGAGACTTCAATGTGAAACTCATTAGAACAAATATATGAATTCATATGTCAAGACAGAGATTGTAGCATCACAGTTCTTGGCATCTATTAAGTCCATAACTCGTTTACATTGACATGCATTGTTAATCAATATTTAAGACACTGCAGATGTCAGTAATGTTCATATTTAGTCCTGCAACCATGACAATATGAAAGTTGCTAGTAGAATTCAAGGCTAAATGTTGTTATCTCAAGTCTTTCCATTACCTCTAGGCTACAAGTTAATGACTGTCTAACTTTGCTGCTCCTTAGCTATTTAAATAATACAGGAAATGAGGAATTACGTGGAAGTTATACTGGTAGCACAGTTTGGTCAGATTTTTGTTACTTAAAATTAAAACACTAGCATTGCATGTAGGTATGTAGGTGGCATTAGCAATTTCTCAGGCTATGACAAAGGAAGGTGGGTTGAGGAGCTGATGTAGCATTTGAGTAAACTGGTAACTCCAGTTGGGTTCTTGACAAGGCAGTTTGAATGGAGCATGATAACTGATTGAGACTTGTACCATTCAGGTGGTAACTTTTGGTTACCTCTCTTCAAATGCAGGGAAAAGGAGCCTTTGTGTGGTGTTCTTAGTGTGTCCCATGAACATACACCTCAACTGCCTATTGTTAACAAACTAACAGAGCTCGTTTTACTTTATTTATTGCTTGCATAATTTTAGAAGTTACAGTCTTATGAGACAGTATGATTGTTGTGGAAGGTTTTGTTGGATGTATGTAGTTATTGGGGGGGATTTGGGCATTTTTCACCCCCCCGGGCTTTAACTGCTGATGTTGCTTTTATGGTTTTTGTTTTAAGCAGCTTAGAGTATCATAAAGATATGTTTCTACATATGTTAAAATTGATAAACATAGTGTGGAAGGACTAAGTTGATTAAGCTATGCAATTATGTAGTCATATTGATCTACAGTTTAATTATAGGTTCATCAAAAATCATACGTCTTCGTGAAGAAAACAGTGAAACAAGTGAAATACTGAAAGGAAAAAGTTCTGGGACTGGTGCATCAATTCCAGTTAAAGGAATAAATAATTTAGGAAATACTTGCTTTTTTAATGCTGTCATGCAGGTAAGATGGAACAACCTTAATAGATTTCAGAAATACTAAATCTGTATAATCTGTGGGCTTTGAAAAGGTTCTGAGTGTTACCTTCATTCTGCTTTCTGAAGGTCCTTTTCAAGTTCTTTTTACGTGTTGCTATCCAACGAGTATTTCCTGTTATATAATGAAGAAGAGTTCCTGGATCAGTAGCATTTTGCACACTAATGAGACAAGTGAAAATGTCAAGTGTTTTACACTGCATATGTGTGTGGCATGTACTCTAGCATGTGGTTTTATTTGTAGTTCAGCATTGGCTGTTGGTGTGAATAGTGGTACTTTGTGTGTAGCATCTGGGCACTACATTACAATGATTTTAAGCCTCTGCAATGGATGTAGTTATAAAAGTCTTTCTATTGATTATGATTTTTTCCTGATCAGAGTAACAGGAATGAGCCATATTAATACACTTCTGTTGATGTTGAGTGTACAACTAATCCAAAATCCTCAAAAAAGGCAGAAACCCTAGTGGGTTTTATCACACAGAATACTATGAGTTGGAAGGGATCCACAGGACCATCCAGCCCAACAGCCCCAGCTAGACCATGTCACTAAGCTCCTCATCCAGTCTTCTCTTAAACACCTCCAGGGACGGCGACTCCACCACCTCCCTGGGCAGCCCATTCCAATGACAGATCACTCTCTCTGTGAAAAACCTCTTCCTAACATTCAGTCTAAACTTCCCCTG
>WEKX01013180.1:84550-117263 GCA_013390025.1 Pitta sordida
CATTCACCAGCACTCTCTGAGCTCGTCCGTCCAACCAATTCCTAACCCATCATAAAGTGTTTCCATCCAGTCCATGCTCTACGAGTTTCTCCTGAAGCTTATTGTGGGAAACCGTGTCAAAGGCTTATATTGGACCAAGCTGTTGCTTGTCAGCTGAGCAGAGACATCTCTATGTATGCAGACAGGAGTGAAAAAATGAGAGAAAACTGCTACAAGGATGTTCTGCACCAACACAGTTTACCTCATTTTTATGGTATTGATTAAAAAAGTCAGTAAACAGATAGTGAAATTGTAAGGAGTAGAATTACTGCAGATTCTTAGGGCATTGTAGAAACCATAGTGGTCTGCAGTCAAAGTTAACAAAAAAAAAAAGAAACAGAAATATGTTGAGTTGATTTCTCTCCTAAAGTTAGAGAGAGAATGCTTTTCAGTGTGCCAAAGCCTTTGTGCTTCATGGGGCATGATGAGAGGTACAGCAGAGTTTGAAAGAGACAAATGATTTCTGATACTAATGTCCTCATCATAAAAAAAATTAAATTTAATGTATCTTGTTGTTCAACAAAAATACTAATGTTATTACCAGGAAGCCATTTTGAAATTACAGAGAAAGAAATAGGTACAATTTTAGGAGGAGTCAGATCCATGATTTTTCTAATGGTCTGATCTAAACCTCAGTTATACATTATGAAATGTAACTGGTTTTGTCTATCCCTGAAGCTAGAATACGTAACTGAAGAAAACTGTAATTGAAACGTCAGCATGTTTCTTTTGGATTTTGTTGGCTTTTTTTTTTTTTTAGAACTTGGCACAGACTCACGTACTAAATGAACTGATGTATGAGATGAAGGAGAAAGGAACAAAGTTAAAAATCTGTCATGCTTCAGACTCTCAATTGGTAAGTATGCAGTGAGAAATACAAAGTTGGGGAAATGTGAGAAGAAGCTGGAGGACAGGAAATCACATCTCCGTTAAAGGCACACTGTTACTCTCCCATTTCTTTTGCATTTTAACTGTTTAACTGTTTCATGTTATTGGTGAACTCCTGCAAAAATAATTTTTCAGCCCTGGAGGAGGAGGAATAATGACTTGCTTTTACATTTTATGATGTTGAAGTATCAAATAATGCTTGATCTTAAGTAAGAGAGGCTAGCTTGGCTAGTTTTGATGTCATTTAGTTTCTTCAGTATGAGTGTATGATATGGGAAATAAGTCTATTCATCTCTAGAAAGTGTTCATAACATACTGTATTCCAGTTTGTCCTACCCCTTCATTGATAAGGCTTATAAAATTTATTATGTGCTTCACAGTCCAGGGGATTAAATGACAGAAGCAAAATTTCACTGACGAACAAATTTCTTGTTCAGGAGCTCATTGTAAACGTACGGAAAAGAGATTCCTCTGGCTATTATAAAAAGGATATTCTCCTATTTCAGCCATGTCTTAGAGACTTGGGTTTTCAAGTGCTGTTGGCAATAAAGATAATAGCCCTTTCCCTCAGCTAGCCAACGGAACAGTTTACAGAATATTTTTTCTTCTTTATTTACTTTTTTTTTCCTGGTGTTTGCTGGGAGCTTTCCAGTGGCAGTGAGGGTAGAGGAGTGGTATTCTGTTCCAGATACCTCTGAAATGATGAGGATTTCTCTGTGTTGCTGTAAGTCATGTTCATAGTTGCTCCAGGCAAGAACAGTGTGCAATTCACTGCATTGCTGCCTTTATTTCCTCCAGTGGCAGTTCTCAGCAGCCACGTGTTTCACTAAGTTACCCTGAGCTACAGTGGAGGTCTGGAACTTGTTTGTTCCCGAAGGCTTAGAAAGCCAGTGGCTTATGCTTGATGTGAAACTTGCATAGCCATAAGGTTGAAAGATCCATTTTTTCTTTAATGGCAGTGCTTACAATGTGAAAGGTCTTGGGAGCAGTGAATGTTTTTTCTGGTCTTTGTACGTCAATGCAGAATTAGAGCGCTGCAGTGGTCTAACTAATAGTAATGTAGAAACCTGCAGAGTCCTGCTTGGTAAGGGCCATTTTTCCACCTTTATAGTGTATATAAAGCAAATATGTACTATATTATATTGATGTGTATCCATAGTGCTTATGTTTTGTGTGGATCTGCCTTCTGGAAGAGGCACCCTCTGTAATTGTTTGGCAGTTGTAGTCTGTTCTTCTGAGTCAGGCCAGCTAGTCGGGAGCACTGTGGTCACATACAAACCTTGGAGCGTGTTAGGGAGAGCTGATAGTCCATGGCCAGTGAGAAACTTGTGCGTGTAAGAAGTGCAGGAGTCTCTTCTGCCTTAAGACTGCTTTGGGTGGCTGCTAGCCGGACCCCTCCAGACCCAGAACTTGCTGGCTGGGGAGAATGTCATCTCAAGAGGGTCTGTGTGGGATGCACCCTGTGCCTGTCACCCACTGCCATGGTGGATGTGTGGGATCTGCTGTCAGCTCTTGCTGGTCCCTTCACGACACCTGGTTCTTGGAGGAACAAGGCATGTTTCCGTGGCTGTCAGATGGGTGGACATTTCTGTGTGTGGCGCACAGGTCAGAGAACCTGGCAACCCCATTCCTAAGGTTGACTAACTGCCTAACCCTGGCCCACAGAGGTGGTCATCAGGGTTGTCTCTCCAACCAAATTTCAGTGCATGTGGGAGTGAGAGTAAAGCAGGTAATACAGGAAGGTAGTCTGGTTTTGTGAGAATCAGACTGGCTCAATAGCATGTCTGTTTCCAAAACTATTGGTTACCACTAATTTGCTCAACAAGAATTGTTTGGTTTTGTAGCTATTACTTCTTAAATAATAAGCTTTGTCTTCAGCTATTTCAATCATGTAGGTGATGTCAACATTTTTTAAAAAACAAATCCAAAACACTCTTAAACCATAAGATCCATTACTCTTTATCATGAATGTAGTAACTTGAAAGAAGTCTTGTATCATGAGATTTGAAATCTGATGTGCAATTTACCTTTGTTTTGAAGGATCCTTTGGTGGTAAACCTTTCCAGCCCGGGACCTTTGACTTCAGCGATGTTCTTGTTTCTTCACAGTATGAGGGAGGCTGGAAAAGGTCCTCTTTCTCCCAAAGTGCTGTTTAGCCAGCTTTGTCAAAAGTATGTATTGTCACTATATTTTGCTTATTTATTTAATTTTAATTTCCAGTGATGTGTTTCTAAGTGTGCGATGTCTTTTGCCCTTTCTAAGGTGCCATCAGATTTTTACTGGGCATTCCAGAAAATATCTGCCTCATGTTTTAGAGTTTCAGGACTCCTTGTTGCACTCCAGGGTTGTACATGCTTTTCATGTAATGTATGGTCCAGTTCATAAACACTAACTTTGGGCTTTGATCTGAGTGTGAGGGAGCAGAAGAGGGTATGATAAAACTGAAGAAAATGTGATTACTTTTTACATTTTGGTGTGTATTAGCATAAAAATGTGCTAATATTTCGAAGTGCTTATAGGTATTTTATAAAAAAGGGTAAGATTTTAAATGGGAAACCTCTGCTATGATGTCTAACCTTGGCATCAATTCAGATTTAAAAAGGGCCTAACAAGTGAGGACTTAAAGCAGTACTGAAATGGCATATGGCTCCAGATTGCAAAGAGCTTACAAGCCCTAAAGAAACTCTTGTTTCTTGGTGTGGAAGATGTTTGCAGTGGTGCTCTGAAGGTGCTTTCAATTATGATGCAAACAAACTTGTTTTTGAAACACCTGTAGATGACCTATTTAATAGTTGATACAAACACATATTTAAATATTGATTTACAAGCTAAAGAAGCTGTAGAAGCAGAGTAACTGGAGGATGTTATATCTGAATCTCACATTTAAAAAAGACTAATATTGCGTGTTAATTTATTTTCTATAGTATTATTTATGGAACTTTAAGCGTTCTGCAGCAAGAGAATTAGGAGGAAAGTTGCAGCCTCCTACCATGGTGTTCCAGGAAAGCCTTACTGGGCCAGAGTGGTTTTAAAATACTGTATAAAGAAACAAAAATTTCAGACTAGAGAAGGGACAATTTAAGCCTGTAAAGAAATAAATTATCACCTTTATCCTCAACATTCAACTTCAGAAACATAGTATTATATTTTTTTCTATTCTACTCATCTTCCTCTTGATTCTTTTGAGCTCTAAAAGAAGTATGTATTTACCTTATAGTGATTTTAAGTTAAACAGCAGTGTTCTCTCTTTAGCATTATCAGCTTGGAAGAAAAATAGGTTGTTTTCTTCTTCCTTGTCCTCCTGTTTTGAGGCTGTCTCAAAAATGTGATTCTAACAATAATATTTGGCTGAGAAACAGAAGGGAAACCATTAAATAACAATAGTAGCTTTTTCTCAGTAAGTATGATACAAAACATGTTTTGAAACCCACCTTAGCAAATTCATTGTGAAATAATAATGATGGAGTGCACTGCAGATGACATTGTATTTTTAAAGTGATAGCTGTTTTCTGTCTGCTCTCTATGAGTTTGTGTAGTCATCAAGCGATGATGACACTATTTTAGTATTAAATGTCAGCTATCTAGTTGTTCTTTTATCGTTGTTTTTTGGTTGTTAAGATGGGTGTATACTTTAACTACCAGATAAAACTGAAACATTTTAATGAGGGCAGTAGACTTTTTCTGTTTACATGTGTGGCTTGCCTTCATCCCTACTTCTTACTTTTGTTATCCTTCCAGAGCACAACTTCTATATAAATCCTGTACTAGATCTACTATCAGTAACAGAAGTGTCAAGCTAACAACTTCTTGTTAGCAAGAAGTTAGATGTTCAGGGGCGAGTAAGGGGCTGGACAGGTACGACAGAAGGTTCTGGTTTTTTGATTGCTTTCTTATTAGTGGTGAAATGTGCCAGAAAGAAGAAAGGGGGAGTTTCAGCAAATTCAGCAATCTGCAGTGGTAGAAGTAGGGGAATGGGAAATCTTGACTTTTGCAAACTGAATACATTTACTGTATTAAAAAAATAATATGAATGCTGTGTTCTGTCATGCCATGTTTACAAAACCTTTTTTTGACTTTTAAAATTGGATTTCTACTCTTCAGCAAGAAAGAGAGCATGGTGTGATTGAAGGAGAGAACATACTGAGATTGCAGGAGTCCCAGCTAGGAAGAAGTCTGGGTTACTGCAGCATTCTCCATAAAACTGCTTCTTGAATCCTGCCAGGAAGTTTTGTTAATAAAGTAATCTTAGAGGAACAACTACCTGAAGGGAGGTTGCAGTCAGGTGGGTGTGAATCTCTTCTCTCAGACTGCCACCACCAGAACAAGAAGACATGGCCTTAAGTTATGCCAGGGGAGGTTTAGACTGGATGTTAGGAAGAGGTTTTTCACAGAGAGTGATCTCTCATTGGAATGGTCTGCCCGGGGAGGTGGTGGAGTCGCCATCCCTGGAGGTGTTTAAGAAAAGACTTGATCAGGAGCTCAGTGACATGGTCTAGATGGTGGGAGGCTTGGATGGATGGAGTGTGGTGCCCATGGCTCCAGGGTTGTGGGTTCAATCCCTGGGTGGGTGTTCGCTTGGGAGTTGGACTAGGTGATCCTGTGGGTCCCTTCCAACTCAGAATAACCTGTGAACGCACTACTTTTGGTCTTCACATTGAATTAACACAAACACTTGTTTTTTCAACAAGTAAAGTTCAAACAAGTTTCCTAAAGAGATGACAGGATGAATGTATTAATGGAGGAAATACACTGAAAAATGTTTGTATTTCAGAGAGCTATGTCAGAGAAAGACAGGTCAGTTAACTGCTGGGGAGAAGGGCATGGGGAAGCACTTTTAATAGTAATGGTTTGGGTTTATGTATTTTGCTAAAAGTTTGCTGATTCCAGTTGCAATCTCATTAAAAAAATATATATTCTTTTCTCTAACAGATCTTACTGTCTCAGTGCAAGCCTATAGTATATGGCCATACCGTTCTTCAGTAAAGATTTATGAAGCAAATTGTACAGATAATGTAGGGTATACTTGTCTGTGATACCAAGAGTTGGACTCAGTGACCCAGGAATTGTCTTCCCAGTCCCAGCTGTTGCCTTAACATTATTTAGAATAGTTACGTAGAGCTTTCAAAACAGGGGTGCTCACACTGCGTGGTCATGCAGAATACAGATGTTTTACTTAGTATAGTCACTTCCAAATACTGCTAGGTTTCTTACAGATGTGAATGGCTGAAGTGCTGAAGAAAATCCACTTTAGTACAGTGGTGAGAGTCCCCAACTCCCACGTGGGAGACTGGAGGTTCTATTCCCGCCAGGGAGGCAGAGGTGCCATTTAAGAGTTGGACTCGATGATCCTTGTGGGTCCCTTCCAACTCAGAATATTCTGTGATTCTGTGAAAGCTGTCGGCAGGTGATGGTGTGCTGCTATTTTTATATACTTAGATCTACTTGTCTGGACTGGAAAGGGAAGACAAAGGGAGCGGGCAAAGGCACTTAAGGGTGAGGTTAGGTGTGGGCAGAGAGCCTGTAAAGAAAGGGGGCATGTGCTGCCTTGTTGAGCTGCAGCTCTTGCTTGTCACTTAGTGGGCTCCCAAAACCCCCAGTTTGCTGCTCAGAAGCAGTAAGAGAACTGGAACACATTCCTTTTCAACTGCAAACTATTTCTTTAAGTCTCTGAGGAGATCATGGCATGAAGTTCATGGTCTTGTGTATGAAAGGGTGTATGTTGTGCTTTTTTTATTAAATAATGAGAGAAAAAAATGATGCCGAGTGTTAATTTTATCAAGTGGTGGGGTAGCCAGGTTGAAGGAGGGGAGAAGAAAAAAAGAAATGGATGAGTCTTTCTATAGCAACTGTTTAGCGTCTGGTACTAATTCATCCACTGTTAATTTTGTTAGTGTTGCAGCTGTCAGATGTTTTGTGAGGACAGATTGTGAGCATAGCTACAGGGCCCTTCTGTTGGTTTTCCACTATGCTGAATATCAGGACTGCAGACTTCTGACTTATCTGGAGACTTAGTAACTAATGCAACACTGATATATTAAAAGGACATAAATTTTATATCCTTTATTTGTTATGACTGAATAATTTTTTTGGTAGAAGAAAGCTTAGTTTTGTGTACCAAGTAAATCCTGAAGCATATAGGTGGTGAGTCCAGAAAGGAGTTACAGAATTTAGTTGCTTCAAACCTGCACCAAATAATTATTTGTAGAGGTATTATATTGCTGCATGACCATGTAGGAAAAAATACTCCCTGGCAAAGATTTTATTGGTGATCACAGAATCTGCATATGTCTTCCTTTCCTGAGGAATATTCATCTTTCCTTCTGAGGTGTAGAACGTAGAACTCACGACAGAGATGGGACTGACAGAATGGAGGTCATGAATGGTTAGGACTTTTGATATTAATATTAATAGAATTGCAGTTTTGGAGGAAAACCTAGACAGTGCTTGGAGCATTCCACATTGATCACTTCTGAGAGGAAACCCTAAGGAAAACTAAGGTAATGTACAAGTTACAAGGGAAAGGAAACAGATTTTTTTTCTCAGTAATTAGGAGTCCTTTTGAGCCTTTTCTTTTAAAAGAATATTGCTGTAGGGAAAATACCTTTTTAGAAAAGATTTTCAGCTTGCTTATTTTTCCCATGTAACTTCTGCTGTTGAAAGGTAATAGCTGCAGAATTATTTTGTGTCCCTGTCATGCCTCCATGTGCCTTGCTGACTGTGATGTGGCATGTTTAGGAGGTTTGACAGGAAATTACATCTACTTTTCTGTGCAGCAGCAGTTGAGAGATTTCACATCTCTTTTTTTCAGCAAACTTTGTCAGAGTTTTCATGAATTTAGGAACAAATTGACAAAGCTGAATGGATGAAGTTTGTGAGTGTAAAGTAGACAAATTTCATGTAAGAGTGTGCATTGGTAGGAATCATTTACACACGTTCCTGAGTTCTGTGTTCACTTCTTCAGCTCGGGGGGAAGACCTGTGGAGCATTTTGGAGAACACAAGTATTTGCAATATATGTGGTATTGATGAGCTATGCAAGCAAAGCTTGGAGATCAAATGAGGGAAAAAACCAGTGATTTCATTAGGTACATTGGAAGTTTATTCTCAGCGCAGTGTTCATGTTAAGCAGAATTCAGGGGGAGGTAACAAAAATAGGAAGCCTTCATGTCAATAGGGACTTTAATATTGGGAGTTTAAACAGGAGAGAACATGAAAAGAAGGCATAATAGCAAGAGAAAACAATAAATTATAGAAAATAAATTAGCTGTGCTTCTTTAACTGACTTTGTAAAACTTCAAGGAGCAGTCTCTGAAACTTGAAAGGCAACAGATTTAGAGATAAAAAAAAGAATTTGTAAAATATTTTATAGGTATAACCTGTGGAACTTGCTGTCACGGAGCATTGTTGAAAATATTGGCAGGACTTAAGAAAGAAGAATTAGACATCCATATATAAAGAAGGGTTTTTTCTGTAGGGATGCATGATCTTATGCATAAAGGCCTTCACTTAGCTACCAGCTGGTAGGAAGAAGTTTTCCCAGACAGGTACTTCCATTGCTTTGTAAAAAGAGATATGTTTTCCCTCTGATGGCTCTTGGTAAATTCTGTCTAGTCAGATCTACTTCTAACAAGTGCTTTTTGCTCAGGTATCAGAGATATGATGCATCACAAGAAAGTGATGGTGCCTCATTTTCTCTTTTGAGGAAAGGTGAGACAAAAAAGATTAAATAAATTGGCCAGCATGTCCAAAGGACAGCTGAGAGCTATCTGTCCTTGCCCTTGAGATGGTGCAATTGTGTCTGGTGTTACTTACATGTGGGAGCAAATCCATGTTTGGTTGGGGGTTTTCCTACGAAGCAGAATTCTGTAGTGTATATACTGCATTATTAAAGGGTTCCTCTGTATGTTGCACCACTGGAAAAAAATTAAATATTATGTTCTGTTTTCTGTTTCCAAGCACTTACTGTTCTTTCTAAAGTTTTGCAAGGTAGTATTAGGATCTGTCTTCTTCCCGTAGATAGTAGTTCTTGAAAGGATGATTTTAGGGAAGATTTTTATTAGAGTTAGTAAAAGTATGTCAGCTCTGTGCAGTATGATGGAATGACTGTAACTGGATCCCAGTTCTGCTTTTAAAGCATAGCTTAATTTCTCTGAAACGAGTATAATATAGGAATTTAAACTATTAGTTTTTTTTCGTTGAAAAATTGTGTTACTATGTGGTTTTTTTATTATGTATGGCAGTCTAGGAATTTCTTTAACTGACAGTCAAGCAATTACAACTGGTCTCCAGATGAGCAACGAGAGGCTAGATAAGTAGCATGCATGTAGATGTCACAGTTGTCCTTCACCACTTATGGCCATTAGCAGGAGTTCAACCTGTTCTGTCATTATCCTGCTGACACTGTACAACAGGTTGTATTGCCTTGGCACTGGCTTCCATATGTCAGCACATCTGTGAGCGGTCAACTCAACCAACCATCTCCAAGTCCCCTACTTTTGCCAAGGATCTTGCTTGAAGCATATTTTCAAGGAGACAAGAGTGCGCATCTTTTAGTTGTCAGATTTCTGTGTATCAGCATGGATTAATTCCTTTTTTCTTTGCTTCTTGTAGTGGTTTATAAATGTAGGAAGTTTCCAGTAAGTGCATTGTGAAGTGTGAAATTCCTTCCCTCTCTCCCTCCTTTTTATTGTTATTTTTCAGTTTCCTTTGGTGGATTCCCCCCCAGAACAAATGCACTAATCTCAAATGTTTTTCCATAGAACATGAGATATTTAGAATTGCATGCAATATGACATAGCATGCTATGTACATGAATATGTTAAGCAGTGTTAACAATGACATAATTTGTCAGTTCAAGTAAATGACTCAAACTTTACATCAAATTTTGACAAGTCACTTCCATTGCCACTTCACTTTTAAAGTGGTAGCTGTTACATTCCCATTATCCTTGTTTCCTTTACAATTCAGGCATGTGGGCTTAGTACAGACACAAATAAGCTTAAATAATCTTGTACTTATAGATGCAGTGTGCTTGTAAAATGAAAAAAAACCCTAACCCAAACCAAAATCAAGAACTGCCATGGCTGAGTTAATTACCTCCCCTCTTAGCTTAAGCTAATAAAACTGTGTGGAACATACAAGAAAAGTATTTTATAAATTAGTAAATTAATTGTCATCTGAAATTATTGTATGCTCATCAGTGAGAGGTTATACTGGAAACCATAAGCTGTAGCAAAAAGTATGGATGGGGCTTGATCCTTATTTGCATTGAAGATTTGGCTGTGTGAGGTGTGCTTACAGTGAAAAAAACCTCTTGTAAGAGTGATGGAGTTTTTGCTTTCTTCTATGTCAAGTAATTATTAATTTTTCCTTCCTTTTTACTGTATTGTCTCTTGCAGAGATCCTGCTTTTGTGGCCAAAAAGTAATAAAAATCCGTATTAGTATAGATGTTATGTGCAAGGTTTTCTTGCTGTACTGAAGCCATTAATATGCCTGTGCTGAAGAAGATAGGCTGAATATACTCACTGCCTAAGGAAAATAAGATATTTCTCGTAAATTAATGATAATACTCTGGCTAACTGACTAGATTTCTCAGAAATGAACTGATTTTGGCATCTGGGTTAAAAAAAAAAAAGTTTATTTCAGATTCCTGGGCATTCAACAAGAGAAGACTGTTTCAGCAGATTGAAAAGTGAAACTGTGCATGCATGGTAACATGTGCATGCAGCTATACATGATATTTTTTAATGTGTATTGAGTGTTTTTTTGGAGCCAAAATAAATGTTCAGTCCTTTTCAGAAAGTATTTGGGGTTTATTATCAAACTGATTGAAAATAAAACATTTTACTTTAATAGAAGAAAATATTGCATACTAATAATATTAAAATACTTAATTTTTAAGTAGATTGTTTCAGTTTTTAAAATTTGAAATTAATTTTTTAGGTTGACCTGCTTATGGAAAAAAATTTACTTTTAAAAGAATGGTTAAAAAAATCACCCACTCTGCTGATTCCAGATTTTATAGTAAAACCTCACAATACAGCAGCATCATTAAATCATTTTTAACTAGGAATATTGTCAACTTCTTGTGATAAAGTAGACATGAGCTACAAATGTGAAAGTATGCTATTTGGAAATACGAACTTGTTGTTTTGCATATGCAGGTCCAAATTTATTTCACTTAATTTTAGATACTGACCTTAGATATCTGCCTTGTCACCTTCAATCCTTCTCCAGTTACACCCCAAAGTGCCTCCAGCAAGCAGTTCAAAAATGAGACCCTTGTATCACTATCCTGCCTGTAGCCTGAGTTTGCTGTGCCCTAACTTGTCATCTTGACATCTTGCCCAGCTTTACATTTTACTGTTGTAGGCACGTTGCACATCTGATGCCTTTTCTGATCTTTAATTTCTCCTGTCCATGAGCACAGACTTCCAAGACGAGCCTTAGCAGCTTTTTGCTGTTTGAGCTCTACTAAGCCAGTTGTCCCCATGCTGTGTTTTGGAAGGGGTTATGCCTGCATGTTGTGGCAGCTGCCATTTGGTGGCATCACTGGAAATGCATAAACCCACCCATTGCAATCCTGAGTAACATGCTCTGGGGGTCCCTACTTGGGCAGAGAAGCTGTGTTACATGAGCTCCAGTGCTCCTTTCCAGGTTTCTGTGATCCTGTGAGATCTCATTTTAGATTGATTCATTCAAGATTGTAATTAAATATCTTAAAGGTAACCTGCCTGGAAAGATAGGTATAATTTGGCCAGTCAGTTAATGTGAATAGTAAATACAGTGAATTCCCGCTGCATTGCGATCTCTCCTTTATGACCCCACCCATTTGCGAAGCAATTTTTTTGCAGTCCAGCTTCAGGGATCTGCCACTTTCCCCAGCCGACGCATACGCAGTGCTTCTGCTTTGCCGAGGGGTGGTGCCGGCTCTCCCTGTGAGGCGGGACGGGCCCGGCCCCCCGGGGAGGGCACACCGGGAGGGTGCGCGGTTTCTCCGGCTCAGTCTGGCGTTTAGAGCCCTGCAGCACCGTGCCCTCCCCGGGGAGAGCAGGCCGGGAGGGCGCACGGTTTCTCCAGCTCAGCCTGGCGTGTGTGCGAGCTGCAAGCGGGCAGTGCTTGTGTGCATGTGTCTGTGTTACTGTTTCCATGGCTACAGGCAGGGAAGGCAATGCAGTCAGTGCCCGGGGACTGCCGGCCGGTGCGCCCAGTGATGACGTAGACACAGGGAAACTGCCCCACAAAAGTGAGGCAAGCGCTGTGTGCTGGGACGGGGCAGCGGTGGGATGTTCCCACACCGCTGTCACTGCGCCAGGAGGAGGCTTCTGTTCCCCCGCCCTCTGGGACCATAGGGGCGGCGCTGCCTTGCTGCCTCTCCCGGCACCGGTGGATGTTAAAGGGAAAAAACTCCGATACCGACGGCCCCAGCCCGCCATAAGCGCACGGGGTGTTGCAATGTTGCAAAGTGAAGGTTTTTCCAGGCTCCAAGAATGCTGACCGGAGACCAGGGACACCCCTTCCCCACCGCAGAGGCAGGGCAAGCGCGCGCGGGCTGGCGCGGGGCCCCTGGAGCCGGGCCGGGCCGGGGGGCTAGTGGGGATCTAAAAGGCTAGAAAAGAATTACCCTTCTTGTGGAGCCTTCAGTTTTTGTTTGTCCAGCATAGTAAAGTGCAATGATACAAACTCAGCTGGTGCCAGCGTCCCTTCTGTGTCCTTGAGTGACTCGTAAGTGGGATCATCTCTGCTGGTGCTGTGGGCAGACACCACAGAGGTGGGCAGCTTGGAGGACTCAGAGAGGACAAGGGTGACACCAGATGGGTACAGTCAGCCCTCTCCACTTTGTGGCTTCACCTCTAGGCAGCATGATTTTTCCGCGATTTAGGAGGCCCACTTCGCAACTACGCCTGCATGAACTGACAGTCATGAATGTTCAAATTAGACAGCCATGAATATGCAAATCAACTCCCATGCCGTGCCACATGGACTATGTGCACACTGCTCTGCCTGCACCGCATCTGCCTCGCTGTGCTCTGAGTGAGGCAGTCGCAGCAGTTCCACTGGCGCTGTGTCTGCGCAATGCCCGGCCCCCCCTGCTGCACTCCAAGCGCGATGGCTGCGTCATGTCCCCCCAGTGCCTGCCCTGGTCCAAGCAAGGGTAGCTGAAACAGTGCCGGAGCATGGTGGGGCAGCCACAGAGCTGCAGCAGGGAATGCAGCGGAGATAGCCCTCATCACACCTGGCCAGTCCCCAGGGGGACAAAGGCACTGCTGCCTGTAATTTTTTTTCCTCTTAAGTTCTCGCTCTGTTCCGTTTCTCCATTGGTGCAGTTAACAAGTTAAAACATCACAGTATACCAACTATATGTATACCTTTCTTGGGTTTTCTTAATGTGTGTTAACTAAGACAAGTACCCTGATTAACATTTTATTCTACAAGCTGTGCTGGCTGCTGCGGGAGGGGGACAGGGACTGGGGAGGTGTCGCAACTGTTGCCTTCCCAGTGGGGCCGAGCTGTTGTGCAGCCAGCCTTGGAATGCTGGTGTGAGCCTCAGTGTGGAATACAGGCTTTGAAACTACACATTAAATGTGTGTGCTGCAGCAGCACACATAAAAGTGAGGTGGCATCTCCAAAGGGAAGGATCACAGTGCTAGTACATGCCCCCCGCCTCCAGGACCAGTGCTAGGTCCCGAGCTTGGTTTCAGCGGCACTGCACGGCTTTACACGCTCCCTTACAGTCCCATGACAGCCTCAGGCTGCCTGCAGAAGGGAGGGAGCGGTCTCCTTCTCTGACTCTTCTCTGGCTCCGACTGCTGCCCCTGCCTGCCCCATTTGGAGCTCTTTTCTCCCCTTCCCTCCCCTCCCCTCCCCTCCCCTGCCCTGACATCCCAGAGGAGATATTTACATCTGTATTAAAAAAATTCCTGGGATCTTGGGTGTGAAAATTTTATTATTTTTTTTATCTGGAGGCGCTCAGCATTGAAACATGTGAGTGGGACAGCAGCGGAAGCTTTGCCAGTGCCGGCAAGCCGGCCATGCATGAGGTACATGGAGCCCCGTGGTGCCTCCTCTGCCCGCTGCAGCTCCCACAGTGGTGGCGGCAAAAGCCCAGGACTTGCTTGGGAGATGGCGTGGGCTCAGGGACCCCTTTGTCATGATTCCCGGGGACTCCCCAGGTGGGGACGGTGCAGAGGAGACCCCCTTCGCTCCCCTGAGCACGCAAGGAACTTCTGAGAACGCCCCGCAGCCACTCCGGAGCTGAGGGGGCGGGGTGACTGGGGCCAAATTTGCATATTAATGAGCTGCCACTCTACGCTGACATAGGGCAGCACAGGGTGGGGCAAGACTCGGTGCCATGGTATTCGAGAGCTGACTGTATTTTCTTCCCTTTGAGACTTTTTATTTCTGGAGAGAGAAGATTTGGAAGTATGCCAGCTTTTTTCTTAAAGAAGCTCTTGCAAGTGTTGAAACCTTTAAATCTTGCAGGTTTAGGTTTCTGTTTAACCTGAATAGCTAGGAAATGAATGTAGATAAAAAATGCAGTGATACTACATCACAGTAACAACATGGATTTTTCATGATCTTTCATGGCCCCTTCTAGTCCAAACCATTCTGAGTCTATGATTGCATGAGTTGTCCAGATACCTTTTTTTTGGTGCACTCAGGAATTATAAAAAAGCTAAAACTTGTGATGTTTTTGTATTCAATGTGCAGTGGGAGCAAAATATTCAATATAATTGTTTTGATGGGTGAGTAAGGAAGATTCCTTTGAATTAGTGCTGAAAATTTGTGAAATTGGAACTTCTGTCATCCCAGGGTTTTTTGCTGTTAAAACCATATGGATATACAATTCCCACAAGCAGCTTTGAGGAGAGTTAAGACAATGCATAGCCAGTGTATTACCTGTCTTTTCAAAGCTGATAGTTTTTGGACTCTGGATTCAAATTTGTTTTCTCAATCAAAACAACTGTGAAGAGATTTGAAGAGATTGTCTCATAATTTTTGGGCTCATTTCATTTTAGGTATGAAACTGCATTTTGTTTGCTTCTGGTAATACTGCATGTTTTGATATGAATTTCAGCTGTGTGAAATACTGCAGTTTGTTAGGACAGGAGTTTGGATGCAAATACTGTATGAACTGATAATTCAAGATACTAAAGGTGCTTTTAAAACTTCTGTAAAGCAACTGTAAGAGTAACTCTTACCTGATAATGTAGGAGTGCTTAACTCTTCCTACCCAAAAAACTCTAATAGGAAACCCTGGCTTTTCTGATTAGAAATGCTTTTAGAATGGGAGTCCTTTGTTTAAAGCATTCATCTGTAATACAGTGATCCCCCGTTACTTGCGGGCTTTTGGATCTGGCCCTCTTCACGCGAGTCCTGGAATCCCCAAAGATAGCAAACCCACTCAGTATTCAAGTATGCCACGCCCGTAGCCACGCCCCCTCCTGTAATAAGGTCTGGAGGATGGTCCTGAGAGCGGGGCTTGTCTCAGTTGTCTGGCTGTGCTCCAGTGAGGCAGGCAAGTGCCAGGACGGGGCGCAAGCACCGAGCGGCAGGGCGGGCACCGAGCGGCGGGGAGGATGCCGAGCGGTTGGTAGGGCTCCGAGCTCTGAGTGCCAGGGAGACCACCAAGTGCCGGGGAGGGCGCCGAGCGGCGGCCGCAGGCCCTGGACTCCGCCAGGCCCTGGGCATGAGACCTGCCTGACTGGGCACACAAAGGGCACCGCAGGGGGAGGGGGGGAAGGTGCCTCCCGCTCCCACACAGACACACACAATTCTCCTGCAGCCTGGCAGAGAACAATGCCAACCATGCAGACACCCCAAGGGCCCCCGTTCCCTCTGCCCGTAACCGCTCCAGCAGCTCTCCAGCTCCATCTCGCCATGGCATGGGTGCCTGCCCCACCCCCACCCCTGCTCGGCGTGGCCGGGCACCAGCCCACAAGCCCCTGCGGGACGGGGGAAGGTGCCTCCCATTCTCACATACAGACACACAATGGCAGCCCCGTCACCCCATCTTGTAGCCCAGCGGAGGACTATTCCAGCTGTGCAAAAACACACATTTACGCTAAATGCATCCCGGCCGCGCCGCGCCGGCTCCTGGCTGGGACCAATTTACATATTCATGAGCAGACTGGGTTCACGGCAGGTCCTGCGTGTTCTGCGCATGCGCCAGGTCCCACAACTCACTGGAAAATCAACGAGTATGTGGATCCCGCAAATTACAGACCATGACTGTGCGGAGGATCCCTGTATATGTTAGTTGAAGAAATTTAGCATAAATCAAAGAGTAATTGAATACAGTGTAAATTACACGTATCATGATACATATATAAGGATATCATACGTTACAATTTTCTCTTAAGGTTCCTTAATAGTACTTGAAATCCATATGCTATATGATGTTTACTATCTTAACTCACAGACTGTTCACTCAGTTTGGCATGATGATTACTGATTGACTATGGAGCCATTTAGAAGAGGTGTTTATATATTTGTTTAAGAAGCTTAGAAATTCTCATGTGCATTCTGACATAAAGGTTTTGTTTGTTTTTCTGTCATATAGCCCTGTCACCCTCCCACTTCAAGGTCATCTTTTTGCAGTTGAGATTACTGTGCTGTTTATGGTTTACTGTACATGGACTCTTTTATGCATATTTGAGATTTCTGGTTGATTGAGAAAAGGATGAGATAACAAGGGATGTTAAGCCCTTTGAAAATCTTTCTCTGTCTTCTATGACACTGGTAATATTTGGTGGCACAGAAGTAGTGCTGTTGTCTGCCAGGAAAGTGCTGCTAGCAGGGGTGAGACTTCACTGGTAAAGCTGTGTTGCAGTTAAGCCATATCCAATAGGGTCAAATTTTAACCCAGATTAAAGTGCAGCCTTGTTGGTGTAAATGCTGCCTGCTGCACCAGGAGCTTTCTCTCCATGAGGTCCAACAGAGATTGTACCTATTTGTGCCCCTGGCATCCAGCAAGACTGATGTAGACACTCTCTTGGCCCTGGAGCAGCACCAAGCCTGACCGAGTTCAAGAAGCATTTGGACAAAGCTCTCGTGTGGTGTACACGTGGTGTGATTTTTTTGGTGTTCTGCATAGGGCCGGGAGTTGGACTTCAGTGATTCTTGTGAGTCCCTTCCAACTCACCATGTTCCGTGATTCTGTGCCTCCTAAGGTAATTTTAAATTCTTTACTGCCTCTTTTTTAGGGCCCCTCGATTTAAGGGGTTCCAGCAGCAGGACAGCCAGGAGCTTCTGCACTATCTATTGGATGCAATCAGGATTGAGGAGACAAAGGTAATGTCTTTCTGTGTCCTTTTAAAGAACATAATTGACTTTATGTTGAGCTACTAATCATAACGTCAATGTTCTTCATGTTCCCAATGTATTAAAGATTTACTTAATGAAGTAAGAGTAGCTATTTTTGTTATCTTGAGAAAAATAATTACTTTTTTGAAGGATAATTTAATTATTATTAGGTTGGTTTGTTAAAATTGTTAATTGGAATGAAAGTTTTGGTTAGCAGTAGAAAGAGTATGATAAGTAGAATGTGATAACTTTAGGAATCTGAGTGGTTTGCCTTTATTTAAAAAAAGAAAAGTATGAAAAAAGGAGTCAAGAAAGTAAATATACGATGTCTGACTTGGCTGACAAAGAGAATTTTAAAGCTTTGGAATAAAAATTAGAAGCTCCTAACTGTGGTCCTGCCTGCAATTTTAACTGAAAATTGTCACCAGAAAAAAAAAGTCTTTCAAAGTTTTTCATTTCTCTTGAAAGTGTGCAGAATCCCTTGTTTTACAAATAAGGTGCTGCTTTTCATTGCTAAAAATCTACATCCCAGTATGGTAAGTATAGAAGCAGTTTGTTATATTGAAAATGCCCCTGTGTGAATTTGGCTTTTTTTCCCCCTTCATTATTTGTGCCTCCTGCATCGTTGAAAGAAAGTGTGTGTTTGCTTGCTTGAACTATTTTGACCACATCAGATTTAGTGCGTCTGACTTAGTCTTGGACCCTTCTTTTCAGATGAGACTTTGGTAAATAGGCTTTTCTAACCCTCCTCTGAGGGAAGGTCTTAAATCTCATACTGACCAGTGTATTTCCTCTTCCTTCTCATTAGTAACCTGATATTAAATGTCATGATTATGAATGGAATTATCTCACAGATAAGATGGAAAGCTGTGTCTGAGCCCTGTTTCTGGCGCTAGAGTAGAGCTGCAAAAATTCCCATCCTACCAGAATACTAATATATATGGACCAACCGTGTCCAGGGGGGCATCAGACAAAGCATCCAAAGGTCCAGGGAGGGGATTGTGCCACTCTGCTCTGCACTGGTGCAGCCTCACCTTGATACTGTGTGCGGGTTTGGGCACCACAATGTAGAAGAAGTCATTAAGCTATTAAAGAGTGTCCAAAGGAGGGGAACAAAGATGGTGAAGGGTCGTGAGGGGAAGCTGTATGAGGACGTGCTGAGGTCTGTTCAGCCTGGAGAAGAGAAGACTGAGGGGAGACCTCACAGCAGTCTAGAACTTCCTCATGAGGGGAAGGGAAGGGGCAGGCACTGATTTCTTCTCTATGGTGACCAGTGACAGGACCCGAGGGAATGACCTGAATTTGAGTCAGAGGAGGTTTAGGTTGGATATTAGAAAAAGATTCTTCACTCAGAGGATGGTTGAGCACTGGCACATGCTCCCCAGGGAAATGGTCACAGCACCAAGCCTGACAGAGCTCAAGAATAATTTGGATGATACTCTCAGGCACAGGGGTGTGACTCTTGGGGATGGTCTTTTGAAGGGCTACAGGTTGCGTTTGATCCATGTGGGTCCCTTCCATCTCAGCATATTCTGTTATTCTGTGGTCTTGTTAGCAACATACTTCATCATGAACTGCCCTTTTCAAGACATAATTTTCTAAGCTTGACAATGTTAAGGTTTAACTGTTTCACCTTGCAGTTGAGTTCTGTTCATGATCAAGTATGCAGAAGCAGCTGATTTCAGTTACAAAACAGTTGTCATGTTTTTGCAGCAGAGAGAAACTTTAATACAACCTTACCTCCGTATTCGCGGATTACGGGTCCGCAAATTGCCCAGTCCGTGAATACGGTTTGTGGCAAAACCCCTCGTGCGAATACGCAATCGTGAATTGCTGCAAAAGGCGTGAATACGCGAACCCGGAAGCGCGAATACGCGAGTACTGCATATGTGTCGACCACAAATACTATTTGTGGATTGAGAAACCACTAATCAGCAAAGCCATGTATCATAAGGCATGAATAAGCGAGGTATTACTGGTTTGGGGTTTTTTAATTTTCTTATAAGAAAAAGTGGAAACTGTACTTTCTTAACAAAGGAGGGTTCACAGAAAGCAGAATTACTACAACAACAAAGCTTCTTCTCCAGTAGATGCTCGTGCTTTCCACCCAAGTCAGTCTCCTGTGTCACCAGTGCACATGCCTTCATTACAATAATCTGCATTCATATTTGCCTTTTAAATCATTTAATATTAGAGAGCAGTGACAGCTACAGTAGCTACCTCTAAAGGGTGATGGGAAAGAATGGTGAGAATTCACATTGACCTTTTGGTCACTATTTCTGGTGTCCCGTCACCAGGCAGGGGGAGGTGGGTCCCACCCTGCCCTGCAGTTACACCCCCATCTACCCGAATGGTGCATTACTGCCAGACATAGGCAGGAGCCCAGCAGCTGCCCCTGTGGTTTCCCCACACGTGGGCTCTGGCTGGGCACTGCCTGCAACAATGTGTTTGCCACCAGAGCCCTGTGGCAGGGGTTACAGCCACTAACCTTCCTCTTTAGTGCTGCTTTTAAACTTCATTCTTGGAAGAGGGAACAGCCCTGCTGAAGGGCGGCTGGCTGTTTTGCCATGCTCCTGTGAGAGAGCTGAACATAGCCTTCCCTGCTTCCCTACCCCTATCAGGATTGTTCTTAAACACCAGGAGTTATGATGATACATAACATGGCACTATTTACAGGAGCTAACCAAACCTCATATTACACGTTTGCCTCTTCTGTATGGTTTTGTGTATTTTATCTGGCACCAGTGCTGAACTTTTCCCTATCCCTATGAAAAAAGTTAGAAACTGTGTATGTACACAAGTGGATTTTTAAGCTAAAAGCTTGGCAATAGGACAATAAAGATGACATAGTGTCTGGTGTTTCCAGCAATGTGGGCTGGAGATGGTTTCACACCAGGGCCTGAAGTGGCTGAACCCTGCTGCTAATTGATTAATGTCTGCTGCCATTGTCCACAGCACCCTGCCCATTCAAAGACTATGTCTTTCTTTGACCTAAATAAATGGTTCAACGCGCTAATCCCAACAAAAGGGTTGCTTATGGCCCTAAACCCATTTATGGTGCTCAACTTCATGAATTACCTATTGATTAATCCTTTTAGTATATTGTTGGCTTTAAGATGAACAAAGCTGAGCTCAGGGCAGCGGGAGTTAATTCACAAGCCAGGTCACATACTCATAAGGTCGGAGTATGACTTGGTCTGATGGGTGCCTGAACTGGAAACCAAACCTCTGACACTGTAATCCTCACACTTTTGCAATATATGGCCTGAAAGAGTACTTTGGTGCCTGGGAACAAGAGCCATTTATTAATTCTTTCCTGTTAGGACATAGGGTTTGAGTTGCTTGCAGAAAGTGTGATGTATCACCATTTGTCTCTTAGAATGGTACTTTGCTCTACATGTGACTTCAGTGACACAGTTACAGATGTCATTTATACACTGGTGCAGGAGACTCATGCATGTTACTAGAGTTCGTGGATCAGAAAGCCAGTACATTTGCCAGGAGAATGGGAAGCACAGGTCATGCATACTACAGTGTTCCCTGTCAGGGAACGTGATTCATACTCTTGCTTCCCTCTCTACACCACTCAGGTTGGGCTTTTGTAACCGCCCCTGCAGTTCTGCTGCCAGGGTACACCTCACAGGGATACAGCATCTCCTCACCCCAGGGCAGCTGAGAAGGAGCAGGGGGAAGCACTGTCATTTATTCATTTGCTTCTTTCTGGTCCTTCTTTAAAAAATGCTGGGTTTAGGATTTTTTTTAGCAAAGACGTATTGATAGCATTTATATGGATTCATAAAAGGTTTTCTGTCTCTTGTAAGGTTTTCTAACATAACTCTGGAATGTTCAGTGTTTGAAAATAAAGAGAAGTAATGAAAATACTGCCCAAACACAGTCATTGAAGTCTGGCTATTAAAAGATCCTTATCTGTCTTCAAGTGTTTTTTTTATCCTAGTCAATCAGTAATAGTCCATTCTTCTGCATATTTTTTTTCTCAAGCAGTGGGAGAAATCAACAATATTTGTTGACTGAAATTTTCATCGCTTCTTGATAACCTGTCAAGGGCCTTGCAATGGTTCCCTTTACAGGGAAGGAAATTTTCGGATGGTTACCTACTATGTATAGTTTTGACATCATTAGTGAATAAAAAGCAAAGTTTTACAATATTTAACCATGCATATTTTATAGAAATAAGACAGGACAAAATCTAATAGTGTATTACTAGTGTTTAGAATGCTTACATTTAGAATGCTTGTTAATTTTTTTTTACTTACAGCGTATACAAACTGGTATCTTAAAAGCATTTAATAACCCAACTACTAAGACGGCAGATGAAGAAACTAGAAGAAAAGTCAAAGGTATGCAACTCCTTTATTGAAAACTTTTAGAAACGCACAACTCTGTATTTTCTCCAGAACTGTCTGTTGCAAAGAGCAGTCCCGAGGTGCTGTAGTTCCCACTTTTATTCTGTGTTACTCTAGTGCCGTCTAGTGTGTACCTACAGTATAGAGAGCTTAGTACATATGTGCTAACTTGCATCTTTGTATCCAGGATAAAGGCTCCCGTGGTATAAATAATGCATCTTCTAACAATAGATAGAATTTAATTTTGTCTTCTAAAATAGCCTTCTTCTTATTTGTTACATACTTACAATTTACTGTATCACTCAGAGAGGCCATTTCCCATAAACAACATTGATTTCTGTCAGTTGACTGATGCTTTGACCATTCTAAGTAGGATTACAAAGTCAAAATAGGCAGCTGTTTCTAAAGAAGGCATGCTTTTTTCAAAGCAAGGGTTTTAAAATTTGTATGTTCGTGTGTTTGTTTATTCAGTAGTTTTAATTTGGGGGATTTTGTTTTAATTAAAGTCTCAGTGATTAAGGTGTTTTTCACCCTTCCCAAATGTGCAAAAGTTAAGGCATAGAGATGATTAGAACAGACTTCTGTTTAACTTTTTAGAGTTTTATAGTTGCAAAAATCATTTAGAAAGGGTGACAATCTGTCTGTTACCCCAGTTTCTCTATCAAGGCAATATAACAGTAGGTATGAAAAAGAAAACTAAGATTTTATTTAAAAGGCTTCTTCTTGAGAGATACAGTATTATTACTCCAGTAAGTTAGGTGGGGAAGGGAAGGATAAAAGGGAATCTTCTCACTAAAGTATTTTTAAATGTTGAGATAACGCAGTATATGATGAATGAGTTACTGTTTCATGCTAAAAACATTTTGAGGATATGTTTAAAAATTGTGCTTTCATAATATATTGTGGAGAGACTTTTGTTGTACTTATAGTTTGGCATTGGTTCTGTTATTTTTCACATTTAAAAAAGGCAATGTTTTTTCAGCATATGGAAGAGAGGGTGTGAAGATGAACTTCATAGATAGGATCTTTGTTGGTGAATTGACTAGCACTGTCATGTGTGAGGAATGTGAAAATGTAGGTATTCTGGAATTTGGTTTGATGTGGAATAGATCACATACTGGTTTGATTATGTTGTCTTTAAAGTATAAAATTGTGTTGCCAATTTTATACTTGTTTACGTTTGTTTGTTTGTAAAAACAAGACTTTATTGAAAGTTTCTCATTTGAAATTATTTATTCCTTCTTGAAAGCATTATCCTCCCAAACCTAGGAAGAGGGGTCCTTTGAATTCAAAAAGGATTCAAGTATTAGGCTTGATCTTACATCTGACTTAAGGCTGGAGGTTCCAAATTCTATAATCATGTATGTTGTACCCCAGTGTTATTTGATAGTATGTTTATAACACCTGCCTACTTTAAAACATGAATCCTCCTGCCTGTTCTTCTGGGATATACCTGAAAATTGGGAATTACTTACTTTGAATTACATAGTATGAGTGGGGAAATGCTAAAATTACTTCTTTTTCTTGAAGTATGTTTTATAATTAACATAATAACCACAATGAACAGCATATTCCTTTCATAATTAATATTACTGACATTTCATCATAAATGCTTTCCATAATCCTTGAATTTTTTTTTATGTTTGATAGAGAAAAATCTTACTTGCATGACTTTTCTAATTGAATGTTATATTTATGTTTGATTTAAGACATTATATTTCATATTCTAGAGATTAAGTAAATTAATCAATCTGAAAAATTAAGCACAATCCTGCGGTGCCTGGTAAACTTAACCTGTGTGTGATGTGCGGGTTACACTTCAATGTGCTGCTAGTATCAGTGAAGAACTTTCACTATATAAAAATTGGAGGTTGTATGTATTTTGCATGTCTCATTTATTTTTACTGGATTTTTATATTCTGCCTACACAGGACTTGAGAATTTGCTAGCTGTAGCTCTTTGAGGAAGTGTTTAGCTTTGCCTGTACTGGCAAGATATTTTTGATTTGTGTTTGTTGATGCAAACCGACACTTTAGAGGAACCCCTGTGTGAACATCGCTCATCAGGCAGTCAGTCACCATAGTTGCAATGCTCTTGAGCTCATTTATTGCTTTACTGGAACCTAAACCATCCTGATTCCCTCGCACAACAGGTAAAACTAAGCCTGCAGTCCGTATCAAATATCACAGGTGGAAGACAGGGTCACAAATACAAGAGAAGGGACAACGGTGACAGTAATTGAGGGCATGACTGTGTTCAGTGACTTAAGTGTACAACATGATTTTTACCTTTTTTTTCCTTTTTTTTTTTATACATTTTGTTTTTCATAGTCTTTCCAGAGGTAAGATAGATAAATCAGTTTTGGAAGAAACTTGAGAACAGCAAGCGATAGAGCTTAAGGAACTTAGTGATAAAGGGAGATGGAAAGTGCCTAAAGATTGTCTTTAGGTATGTTGGCAAGATATTTCCATCTTATAGATGGCAAAACAAAACCTCAGTACAAAAAAGAAGGTTAGGGGTTTTTTCAATCCCCTTTTCCTCAGTAATTTGATTTATTTAAACAGTACTAGAGTATATTATGGCGTGAAAAATTCTAACAAAGCTTTTGGCTATAACCAGTAAGACTGACAATGTTATCTGAGACATGAGGTTAGAACTGTCACCTAACTGTCTTTAACCTGTCCCTGCTGTGTGGCAGAGGTCAAATGCCTGTGAAGAAGTGTCCAGAATCAGGAAACTCTAAAAGGTGGCTTTCTTCAAAATTGTACCACAGAGGTCCACATGACTTGAAAACCTGTCTGAAACTCAGAGAAACTGAGCACCCCTCTGCTTCTGTGTGCAGTTCGTGCCCAGATGAATGGCATTGCTTTTTCTGTCTATATGCTGAAACTTGGCACAGTGTTAGAAAGAAAATTGGAGCTAACTTAATATTTTTTTTAAAAGTTAGTGGGAAGTTCTTTATTGTCATTTGATACATTTTGTAACTACATAGTTAGCTTTTTTTTTTTGTAGTTTTAGGTAGTAAATTAAATAAAGGGAGCTACATGCTAAAATTCTATAATGTTCTTTTTGTATAAATGCATTTTCTCTTTTTCTTCAAGATTTCAACAGTAAAAGAACCTTTCATTGATCTTTCACTTCCTATAATAGAGGAGAGGGTAAGAAACAGAATATGTAATAAGTAACTGTTGCTTCCAGTGGATTCCTTTTACATACCTTTATGAAGATATTTATGCATATACACAATTTGGATTTCAAGCCTAAAAATGTAACCTAAAAAAATGCCTGTACCATCATACATCTCTTCATTAAATTATTTTCTTTATATACTTAGATATACAGTATTTTAAGCGCATATATTTATTTTGGAATTAGTCCAAATTTGGATCAAATGACTATAGTAATTCACAGAATATATAGGTCTGAGATTAGCATATTTTTAGTAGAACACACTTCTATGAATAGAGTAACTATAAACAATTTTTGCAGGTCCAGAAAGTTAGATTCTAGCCTGTTGATTTGCATCTAGAGGACCTGATGCTTCCAGGTTCACAAATGTAACATGGGAACTTCATGGATTCTCTTCGGGAGTGATTTCTGTGGGCATTTAGCAGTCACTTCACTTCCTTGAGAATGGGCATTACTTTGTTGTCCCTTTCCGTAATGGTTGGGACACACTGATGCCAGTAACAGGATGGGTGGTGTCTGGCATCTCCTTCATCATGGAATAAGGTGGTTGGCTGCACCAGACACTGACTTATGGGGAGCTGTGTCCCCTTGGATTAAGTCATGTCCCTTACAGCTACACATTCAGTAATAGATAATTTTGTATTGTACGATGTACAGAAATTTTGTGTCATTCCTATTCCTTGTGTCTTCCAGTTGATCCTTCAAAGATGTTGACAGTGAGTTCATGATAAAAGAAATTAGAAAGTAGTCTTACATCACAATTCAGGGGCCAGTTAATTGGTTTTATGTAGGTCACCATTTTCTAAAGTAAAGGAACCACCCTCCCCCCATTAATCTTTTCTAAAGGTTGCAAAGATATACAAAATCAACATACTGCCTTTCCTAATTTCCTGTCTAATTTCTTAGGTTGCAAAACCTGTGCCTTTGGGAAGAACAGGTAAAGGTAAAAGTGTACCGGAGGCAGATCTTGGTCAGTATAACTGTTCTTCTATCAGCACACTGAATAATCAACCCAAAATTGTCAAGAAACACACTTTAACAAAAGATAAGGTAAGAACTTAAATACTCACACTAACCAGTCACACTAACTTTGAATTTATTCTAAAGCTCCTAGGGCAACTAGGAATTTTTAGGGAATTTTGACACCGATTAGTGTGGAGGTTTTGTATGCATGTTGCTGGCATAGACTTGTTTTAAAATATTTAGGTCATTATTAGAAGAATGCGAAATTACAGTCATTGGTAACCATTTAGTTTTCTATTACAGGGTTTCATGTGTAAGGAAAAAAAATATCTACAAGCTAGTTTTAATTCCTGTTGATTTTGGGACTATTGCAAGGGTCTGTGCCCTGTTGGGGACCATAAAAACTCTCATGAATCAGGTCCTAACACATTAAATAAATGTGAAGAAAAAATAAAACAGAGTAACCATATAAATGATAGGAGAACAAGACAGGAGTAGGACATGCAGTCGTAACAAAGGAAAGGAAGGAAAGAAGTAGTGCAGACACTGATTGTTGTAGAAAAGGCCTACAGCTCAAACTGTTGAGGTGAATGGAAGGATTCCCACTAGTGCCAGTGGAATCCAATTCAAATGAAGGAAAAAACAAAGGGGAAAGAAAGTAGCCAGACAAAAGAAGGAAAGAAAAGAATCGTGAATATTTCACCTAAACCATCTAAAATTATGGCAGCTTTGTGTTTGGTGGTTTCGTTTGTTTATCTACTAGAAGTAATTTTCTGTGGCGGCAACCTTGTTTTTTTCTTCTTGAAATCTCGATTAAAAAATCCACTTCAGGTAATATACAAATTAGCAGACATCCTACAAGCGAGGCTTTAGTTAATTCTGTGACAAGTGCTTACAAGGTGAGTAGAATTTCCTTCTGAAGCCACTCATAGACTAAGGCCTCTGATGGGAGGCTGGGGACTAGCTTTAATTTGAGAACCTTTTAGAAGATTAAATTAGATTAAAGGAATAGCGCTTCCAATGTGCCATCCACAACTGTCACAGAGTGAGAGCAGTTAATTGTGGGAAGTATTGATCTCACAGCAAGAATAATGCTCTTAGCTGACTGGCATGTAAGTTTCTAATCCTAACTTAGTTTAAAAAGATCTTAAGGAAATTGCCTAGCTTAAACATGTGAGAGATGGAGAATATAAAACAATATAAACCCCCAATAATTTGCTTTGAATTTGTCGTGCTTCAAAACATATGTTAGATTGCAAACCTGTTTTTTGTTTCTTCCCTCTATGACTGAAATAACAATGGTATAATTTACAGAATCAATTGAACCACGAGAGACGGTTTGCCAGAAAAGCCTCCACGAAGGAGGAAGAAAGAAGTCCTGTTATCATGCAGGAAAAAACCAAAAAGCTTGAGCTGGAAGGGAGCTCTGGCGTCCTTTACTCCAAAGACACAGCTGCTGACTCGGCTGTCAATGGCAGTCAGACGGAGGGCAGTGAGAAGGAAGCCAGCCGCTCTGAAAGCAGCTTCGATGCAGACAGTGAAGCCTCAGAAAGTGAAAGTGCTTCTAAGCAAACAACTTTGAGTCCATCCAGCAACGTGTCTGGTTTGCATGTCAACCACATAAGCGTTAAAATGCCACAGAGCAAGACAAGTGACAGTAATGAAGAGATGATTTCCAGTGCCATAACCAAACTTGGGTTCTGTGAATCTATAAATGAAGATAAAAAATTGAGCTGTGGAGATCCAGCATTAGGTTTATCGAGTAATTCCATGTTCTCAGTAGACAAATCCTCACTGTCCCAAAACCCTCAAAATGCTTTCCAGACACTTTCTCAAAGCTACGTAACAAGCTCAAAGGAATGTTCTGTCCAGTCCTGCCTTTACCAGTTCACCTCTGTAGAGCTCTTGATGGGGAACAACAAGCTTTTATGTGAGAGCTGCACGGAAAGGAAACAGAAGTATCAGAAGAAAACCAACTCCACAGGTAAAGTGCTTGTATCTCTCTGGACAATTTCCAGCATTGCCTCCCAAAACCTGTGTGCTAGCTGCTGTTCCATTGCTCCAGCATGGGCCTCCCCACATTGTGGCTAAATAGAAAGTGTTTTCCCAAGCAGAACTTGCTTGTAACAACTCAAAACTTCATCAGGCAATGGTGACAAGACTAAATTTTCCATGGGAACATAATCATACATGAAATGTAGACTTTATTTTGCATCTTTATTCTATCCAAGATAAAGAATTTAAAGATGACTACAGTGAATCTCCGCTGCATTGCGACGTCTCCATTATGACCGTGCCCATTTGCAAAGCAAATTTTTAGCGATTATGATTCAGCGGTCTGTGAGCTTAGCTGCCTGACACATGCACAGTCAATCTGCTCTGCCGAGGGGCGGTGCCGCAGTGCCTGTGGGGCGGGACTCACTCCACCGTGCAGGGAGGGGGCTTGCAATGGCAGCACCGTGCCCCATCCCTGACCCAAGAAACTGTCCCACGAAAGTGAGGCAAACTGTATGCTGGGAGGGCGCAGCTATCGCTGCGCCAGGAGGAGGCTTCTGTCTGGGACCGTACGGGCAGCGCTGCCCCTCTCTCACGGGACCGGTGGATGCTAAAGGGAAAAAAACCCGACCTCCCCACCCCCGCCACCNTGCTCGCCTGTGCCGAGACAGATCATAGGAAGGAGCAGAGAATTGACCTCAGCGCTTCGGAATGCCGGGGGGTGGGGCAATGGGCGTGGCCTGCATGCATATTAACGACCTGCACTTCTTTGCGAGTTTAGTTTTTCGCAGTGGCCTTGGCCTGTCCCTTTCCTCACGAAGGACAGGGTATAACTGTATTACCGAAGTATGTGCGTTGCTTGATCTAATCTTTGCTGCTGTTTCTGTTCCATACAATCCTCGAAGCTTTGAAATAGGTGCTGTAATATTCAGCCCCAGTAGCTTGTAGACTCAGAGAAGTCATGTAATTAAGTATGGAAAAGGGGCAAAAAAGACACTTATAATGAAGAGGAAAAAATGTTTTCCGAAGATTTCTAAGAATGTAGATAAGACACAACTACCTTCTTGTGACAGTGTTTTCCTCAATGTTTGTGTAGCCCAAGTAGATCATTAGAGTTCACTGAGTAAGAAAAACAATTTAAAGAAACATAAGCCTTTTCACAGGACTGGAGGATTTGGGGTTTTTTTTGAATGTATAGACATTCAGGAGTATAAAAAATTAAGCTCTTGTGATTATTTGCAAATAGAACATAAAATCTTAAGGTCTTAAAGTAACAAAAATGTGCCCATTTGCTGTGCATCTATAGACACATGGAGAGATACAAGTTAAGCATGAGAAAATTCAGAAAAATGGATCTAAATATAGTATTTTATAATCATTCCTTTATCATCATTGGACTGTAAGTGCTATATGAATAATATTTTGGTTCCATGGGTACCATGAAAAATTGAAAATCAATTTACAGGCAATTATTATTTATTTTTTCCTTTTAAAACAAAAGATGTAAGCAGTCACTTACTTTTACATTAAATCTTCCATTATATGTCAAATGAAATATTTTCCTTTGAACGTATATAAAACTCGTAAATGAATTCTTTGTTTAGCAAAAATAAATGCTGATGGCATGTACCCTTTTACTGTGTATCTAACCCCTGAGCAACTTTTGGTAAGAGCCCTATGTTCAGTGCCCCCTGAAGGGGGACTGGAATCCACATATCCCAATCCTGGCTCAATCCAAGAGTTTATGAGGCATCCTGATGTCTTCGGACCTTTTATTAAACTCCTAGTGATTGGGACATTAGCATAGGTAAAGAAACTCATGCCATCCAGTTTTTGTCAAGGGATAAATACATTTAATTTAGGTTTTAACAGGAAAATTGGGTGCTATAGTAACAATGTAGTCTCAGCGTGCAAGTTGACTAAGATAGTGTACAGGCTTCCAACTTTTGATCTGATTTGCACAAGACTGGCTATAATAATGCTCAGATTTGGCAGATTATGTTTATAAATAACTAGAAAAAAGGAGAAAATATTTTGCATAATTCCCCTTGTGTTTTATATAACAAATACAAAAGCATTGCAATATTGATCTGTCAGATATTTAAGAAACACTTAAAAAAATTCCTTGTGATTGACTTCACTTTACAAATTATTTTGATACTCATAAATACAGAAAAGAAAACTGAAGGTGTCTACACAAACGCTCGGAAACAACTTCTGATTTCTTCAGTTCCTGCTATTCTTATTCTCCACCTGAAAAGATTCCATCAGGTAAGAGGCCAAAACCCTCTTGTCCTCTGCCCCACTGGTGGACAAGAAACCTGTTAAGTGTGATTGTGGATAGTGTTACAGTCTTTTCATCTGGAGAGCCTGTAGAATCACAATTTGAAACATGCTGATGTTTTTATGGTAAGGGTTTCAGAGTGCATGTAGACTTTCCCATGTATCCATGGAAACCTCCTGTGTGTCCATCATGCTTATATGTAGCAGGCACTGTATTGAAAACATAACAAAGAATATTTAAATCAGTTAAAATCTTATTCTTGGACTTAGTTAATTTTAATAGTGTAGTGATACACTTTAGCTGTAAAAACGTTCCTAGTAAAAATACTTATTTTACAGTCATTTTTTTTTCTTTCTTTTCTTTGGAAGGCTGGTTTGAGTCTACGGAAAGTAAACAGGCATGTGGATTTCCCGCTGATTTTGGATTTAGCACCATTTTGTGCTGCCTCTTGCAAGGTACCTATTTCAAATCTTTATTTTTATTGTTACTTCAACAGTTGTTGTCCTGACCACAAGTAAAACTGTATTGATGACAATGATGATTGTTTCTTCCCTTCCTGGGGAAATGATAGAGTGAATTTTTCAAATAGTGTCATGAGATCAGAATTGTAACTACAGTAATTCCTCGAATATCACGGGGAGTTGGTGCCAGAAAGATGCCATGATACGCAAAATCCGCAAAGTAGCAGTAAGTAGGGTAAATACGGTAAAGCTGGTAGAAAAAACCACAGTGTATCTTTATTGACGATATGGACAAGGGAATTGAGTCCCAAGTTTGCAGATGATACCAGGCTGGGGGCAAATGTTGAACTGCCAGAGGGTAGGAGGGCCCTTCAGAGGGACCTTGACAGGCTAGAGAGATGGGCAGACTCCAATAANCGAGGGATTACTGTATTTGCAATTCCATTCATGTCAAGAATATCACAGATGTTAACTAGTACTAGTTCAGCTATGGTGCCCTGATGATGTTAGTGTATCTAACAGCATTGAGGGCAAAGTATTATTGCTTCCATGGTAACTAAATTCAATTTTTGAGATTATTATATATTCCTAATAGATTGCAAATGCTGTAGATGTCTGTTTTCTTCTTTTGAAGTAATACTGTTGATAGCTAATTTGGATGCCTGTGATACTCAGTGTGAAATAATTGACCTTTGCTTTCTGTGTTTCTGGGAATGCAGAATGTTACAGATGGTGCAAGAGTGTTATATAGTCTTTATGGAATAGTGGAGCACAGTGGGTCGATGAGAGGTGGTCATTATGCAGCATACGTGAAAGTCAGGACATCGTCCAAGAAATTACTAGAGCATATTTCTACCACTAAAAGTGTTCTGGGTATGTACAAACAAAGCCTCCTTTCCTTCTCTGTAAAACCAAAAGCAACCACTGTCTACAGATTTACAGTGAATAGTATTTTAGCTCAGACTACTCTGTGATTTTTAGAGACATTGTAGAAACCCCATCCCTGGAAGTGCTGAGGACAGGTTGGATGGGGCTCTGAGCAACCTAGTCCAGTGGATGTTGTCCCTGTCCACAGCAGGGGGTTTGGAACTAGATGATCTTTAAGGTTCCTTCCAATCCAAACCAACTTAAGACTCTAAGAATTACTCTTTTTTTGTTGTATTCAGTACATAATCTACTTCTGTTATTAATTCCCATAGAGCTAACTGAATAATGGAATGTCATTTCAGTTATTAAACAGTCAAGATAATACAGTTGGGTCTCCTATACCACGGGACCATGGTCTATACCAGGTTGCGCAAATCCCACCTTCCGTGTTGATTGGCAGCTCATTAATATGCAAATTTGCCCCACACCCTCAGACAGCTCCCCGGTGCTGTTTTGGCACTGTGTTGCTGTGTATCAGTTGCCGCGGTGGCTGTGCTGGGGGGAGTGGGGAAGTGGCAGAGCAATGGCGGCTGCGCCCAGGATGGGTGGGTTGTGTGGGTTGATGTGCATATTCATGACTCCTAATTGAATATTCATGCATGCCAGGTCACGCATGTGCTGTTGCAAAAAGGGGCCTCCTTAATTGCTCAAAAATCATGTCGCTAAGATGTGAAGCTGCAATATGGGGGCGTGAAGTGGAAGAGGGCCGACTGTACATCAACATGAATAGTTTTGCCTGGTAAAATTATTTGACATAATTGATATTTGAAAATGTTTTAGCATGAGAATCAAATCCATGACATTAAATTAAATTAAATTTTCCAAATGTTTGAGCATTTTATGTATACTAAGATTGGAATTTTTTTAATGCTTAAAAATCTGGAATACTCTGGTTTAATGTTAACAGGAAGAAGCTTTTTCATGGAGGATATGAGGTTAGGTATAGGGTTTCTATTGGTATTTTGAGAACAGCACACTAGTTCTTATTAATATTTTTTGGATACGCAGAATTAAATAAGATTCCAATATGGAATCTGTTAGTTCAAGATTTGTGGGGGCAAGAATACATTAAGATGTCAAAGTTAGGTAAATATATTTACTATTTCTTTTCTTGGGGGAGTGAGAACCAAGCGTTATTCTGTCTATCCTATGTAGTATCACTTAGCATTTGAAGCTCATTTCTCAGAAAGACGTTTTACATTACAGTTGGCCCTCTTGCACTTCACACCCCCCCTATTGTGGCTTCAGATCATAGCGGCATGATTTTTTAGCGATGTAGGAGACCCGTTTCGCAACTG
>WEKX01013180.1:124000-152316 GCA_013390025.1 Pitta sordida
CGGGGGGGTGCGTCCCGTCCCGCCCCGCCCGGGCAGGGCCCCGCGGAGGAGGGTCCGATCCGGCCGCTGCAGCCGGTGAGCCAGATGGGGCAGCGCCGTGTGCCCCGGGACTCGGGAGCTGGCGGTGTGAGCAGCCCGGCTCCTGCGGGGAAACGTGTTCCTGGGATATTTGTGCTGTTTCATGGGGCTGGTGGCCGCCTCTATGAGGCCGCTCCGCTGGAGGGCTCCAGAGAACTGAAATTAACAATATCCTCACACGCAGCAGCATTTTTAAGATACCTGAATCTGGTTCTGTAGCTCGGCAAAGGCAGGGCGTGTTTTCAGATGGATCCTTAAACCAAGCACGGGTTTGCAAGACCTTTTGGGTTCAGCCCTCCCCATGCGGGTTCTCTGTGCTCCTTTAGAGCATCCCACAGAGTTGCAGGAGTGAAGTTCGATGGGATGTGCTGGGCTTTCCAGTTAAGGACGGGGCCACAGAAATGGTCTGGGGGCTGGAACCCCTCACCTGTGGAGACAGGCAGTGGGAGTTGGGATTATTCCGGCTGGAGTAGTGGAGACTGCGGGGACACCTTAGAGCAGCCTTGCAGTACCTGCAGGAGGCCTGAAAGAAAGGTGCGGAAAGACTTGTTACCAGGGCCTGGGACAAGGGGCAACAGTTGTGCAGCTTTAGACTGGACAGAAGAAGTTTTTAGTGGTGAGAGGGTGAAACAGGTTTTCCAGAGAGGTTGTCCATGCCCCGTGATTGGAAATGTTCAGGATCAGGTTGGGCAGCGCTTCCTGGTTTCACGCAGGATGTTGAACTAGATGGCCTTCCATCCCAATCCATTGTGTCCTTCTGTGATGGGCTACCCCAGCTGAAATCTACCAAGTTTCTGTAACAAATTACCGAGTATTCAGCCACCTTGGTGGTTGTTCGTTTCTTCTCTTACAGTTATACCTGTGAATGTTTTCAGGCAAACAGTCCTTATTGGGAGGGAACCAGTGCTGCGCTAAAGGATTTGTTTTAAGGCAAAGGGCAGCTCCTCTTCAGAGGTGGGGAATGTTGCACTTCAAAGCGTGAGGCAGCTTTTGGACTGTTCAGTCTTCAAACATCATTTTACAAAGACAGGGTTAAAATCCCAGTCCAGCCAAGCAGCTGTGTTATCGGTGAGAGTAAGAAACCCCTTTAGAATTTTGAAGTCAAGCTGCCCTGAAGGGGGTGACAGATGGCTGCAGCTCCCGGGACTGTGGAGCTGCTTTGTCCAGGGACAAGTGGGTGGGATTGCTGACCATTCAGTGACAAATCAGAAGACAAGCCTCCCAGGTTTTAAATTGTTACAAACAGCAGCAAACCTTGTGTTGTCTCTGCTGTTATGCCATTACAAGACTTGGTGTATTGTTCTGGTCACATGGGACATGCAACCTCCTGCTCTGGTAAGAGAGATTTCTCCTCTTCTGGGCTCAGTGGAGTTGTAGAGCTTAGAAGTCCACAAACTTTAGCTCAGTTGTGCAGTCATTTGGAGGATAACTCACCTTCTAAGGTGTAGTGGTAGAGTGGAGTCATAGCCAGGTTTGATTTTTAGCTGAGTGTCATAGGTACTGTGGAGGCAGGAGTGTCCAGTCTCACCTCTGTTCATGGCTGAGGTATGTGGTGATCGTAATTCTGCCTTTGACAAACAATACCATGAGCAGGTGTTACTAAGCATTCTTACTTTCATCACTGGCTGATTCCTCTTCATTAAGTGAGAACTGTATTTATCTTCGGGGGCAATACCTGCCATGACCAGTGAGGAGGAATAGTTGTTTGTTTATTTAGTTATTTGTATTTATTATGTCATATATATACATGTATATTTATAGTTATTTGTATTATTTACAAAAATATTAATGAATATATTACTTTCAACGTGTTGTTTATTTACATATAAATAATTTATATTTATTATAAATTTTTTGTGTGGAACATATTCACCAAGGAGGAAGTTGCGGATGGACAGTTCACTTTGGGGGGGGAAAAATAATGCTGTGTTACAGAGCTAATTTAAATTCTGGCGTCAGGATGTCTAGAGGAATGATAAATGAGAAAAAAATCCAATCAGGACTTCGGTTTCCCCCCCAAATCTGATAGAAGTTTGACTTAAACTACTGAAATTCTTGTGATGTTTCTGTGGTAGTAAATATTGTAGCAGTGCATTTGGTGCTTTATGGTCATCAAAACATGTGTTTGTCCTTCTGTCTTTCAAATACAAAAAATAAGTAAATGATGTCTGACTGGCCAGTATCTGGTCCTTTTGTTCTTTTTAAAGAGTTGGCTTCAGCTTCAGTGGATATGTGGATTTAAGTCTGAAATAACAGACCTTGGAAGCTATACTGCTGGAATGGAGATTATTTCAGGTTTTTTGCTGTGTTTTGGGGGTTTTTTTTGTTTTGTTTTGGTTTTTTTAATTTGGCTTTTGTTCAGCCTCCTTCATTTTGGTAGCACTGACGTATTAGTCTGACATGCTGATATTTGAACAGGTTCTGGAAAACTTCACAGATACTGAACAAGCTGTTTTCATCAGTTGTTTTTCTGGTTCTGTATTTTGGATCTTGGTTACACATTTGGAAAGCCTCTGTTCTTCAATATGAGAAAGAACAGTTCTGATATTAAACAATGCAGTGGAGCAGCTGAAGTTGTCTTCCAGCATTTTAGTGACGCACAGCTGTGAATGGGCTGGGTGGACGTTTTTTGGCTGGATGAGAGATCCCAGCAGGCTCATCAGTGTCGCTTCTGGTTCTTAGGAAGAGAAAATTCATATACTTAGTATCTGGGCATTAAATGCCTGGTGGTGCTGTGGGTGAGGTGTAGAAGTCTTCCACCCAGCAAGTGTCCTGGGTGAAACAGAGTAGCTGGAAAGAGAGTTTAAGTAACTTTTTCTGATTCATTGCAGGCTTAATTTACACTATAGATGATTTTCTAATCAACAGGCGAATATAATATTGTAGTAAATATTAATTCTCCCAGATAAAATGGAAGCTGGCATGTTTTTGTCTGAGAGATTGGCTCTGACTCTGAATGTGTCTCAGCCCCTGTAATAACTTCTAGGGTGTGTTCCCATCCAGATGCATAGCATGCAGCGCTTTTCCACACTCCCAGATCTTTTCAGCGTCAGAGGTGTTCTGGCTTACCTGGGTCTCCCATGTCAACACCACCAGCTGATAATACTTGTGACTCCCTTTCTGCATTCTTTTTTTCTTCTTGGAAGGGGAGCTCCTTTGGGTATGTGAGGCCATTTTTCCCCTGTAGTTCTCCAGCCACACCTGTTATGTATGGATTCTTACAGAAACGTATCCTTTATTCCAGTGACACAATCATGGAAGAAGTGCTCAGTTTACATTTCCTTGCAGTCTGGAGTACATTGAGATAGACATTTTTTGGAATTTATACAATATGTGTCCTTTATTGACTTCAGATTCCATCTCGTTTGAATATTGATAGTATCATGGATTAGCTGCTCTGTGTAATTCCTTGGGAGAAACGTGTGACCTTTCAGTGTTGTATCCCTAGAGTACTTACACACTGGTCTTTCCAGCCTCATAAGTGGTGTCTGTGCTGTCATGACCCCGTTGAAGCAAGAGCAGTGTGGCAGGCAGGGGATGGGGAAACAGCAGCACTGTCGAGCTTGAGCTCTTGCAGGCAGTGGTGTAATTCCAGTCCTTCTAGTAACTGCTTTGCTCCAGGTGTTGTGAGTGTATGGTTTGATTTATCCTGTTTGCAGCTGAACAGTTCCACAGAATCCGTCATGGACATTCATCATAAACCTTCAGTCACTGTGCTAAAAACCCACAGAGTCAATATCAGCTGTCCTGAATGAAAGGAAAAGGCCTTGCTTTAGAATGTGGTGCTTATTTGAAAGATTTGTGAATTGCAAGGAGCTCTGCTTCTGAGACATCTCTGTTTTCCTGTAAATCCAGAGCCCAAGCCTATTTGGGACGGAGAAGCTGCCCACAGAATATGTGATGCTTTTGAGATCCTTTTCAAGGTAGAATGTGGATGACTTCTGCAGCCCAGCAGTTCTACGAAGAGAATCAAGCAGAGACAGATGTCCTTTTGCTGCTTGCGTTGTCTTAAGCTCATACCAAAAGATTACCCAGCTAATGACACTGATTATTTAATATTAATTTGTTTAAAAACAAGTACTTGCATTTTATTACAAACCAGGACTCCTGCCTCTTGAGCTCTTTCCCTTCAACTGCTCTGTAGACCTGAATATAGTCAGAAAGTGATGGCTGCACTGGCAGGTTATCTTAGAGGAAATGGGACACTTGTTTGTTTGCTTTTTTGTGGCTTTGTTTTGTTTGTTTTTTTTTTTAACCAGGATATCTGACCTATGGATGGAATATCGAAAGAGTGTATTGTCATTAAGCCCTGGGGTACCAAGACGAGCTGTGCAGGGGTTCTCAAAGTGGCCTCTGGTTTCAGCTTCTTTGGTTAGATAATGGATACTTCTTTGCTAAAATGAAATGGCTGTTTGGAATGCCTGCAAGACAAGATCTTTAGTCACTAGAAAAATTTTTGCAGCCATGTATTAGAGCTCAGTTTCCAAGTAAAACTTGTCAGGCCATCTTGTGACATACACTGACATGCTTTTCAGGAATGATGGGTCATGTGGTCAGAAAGGTGATGCAACAGCCTCCCCTCTGCATCAGGAAGCACTTGATTATTGGCTGTGGTTTTATGGGTTCCAGGATGATTAGTTCACCTGTCTACAGGGTTGAGTAAACCAGACTGCCAGATCCTGGACAAAGGATGTTGATATCTGATGTGGGAATCCTTAACCCTGATCCCTTCAGCTCATGACACAGCAGAAGGTACATGGCTCAGATCTGGGGACAGCCTGAGTCCTAGGCTGTCTCCTGATTCCTTGGGCATTGAAGTAATCTAGCTTTTAACGAATATTTAATTTCATCTTCCAAAGAATGCTTGTTCCTCATTGCTAAGATATTTCACTCCACAAATCTCCATATCCCTGCTGCAGAAGCTGTGGATGTGTAAGGTGTTCTGCATAGTTTGGATATTGTGTAACATTCATATTGGGGAGAAGCTCCTTCTAAGATATTCCCATCACTGTGAAAATATGCAAGGAAGTGTCTCCTGGCCAGCTGGGTGTGGTTAGTCCAACTTCCTCATCTTTGTGCTTCTTGTCCTGGAACGGCTGCATGAATTGAAGCAATTCAGATTATCCATTAGCTATGTTAAATTTTATTTAGGAACAGATATTGATTATCTCTTTAGGGGAAATTTCTTGTTATTTTTCAGTTCTGCTGTGGCCGGTGCCAAAAGTCCTGTAAGGAAGACATCTCCAGGATGACATGCAGGCTTTGTCTTTGGACATTCACAGGACTGAGCCTCACTCCCCAGGGCTACTCTGCTCCACTGTTGAGAGCTCTAAGCAAAGTTACCTCTGCACAAGAGCTGTTGTACTGAGTGAGAGATTTTATGAGCTTACACTACGAAACTGCCAAGGAGGAGTTGTCCAGGGAATCTCTGTGAGCCTGTTAGTGCTCGAGGGGTGTTGGTGGCCTTGTTTATAAAACAGCCCCATCTTTGACGTCAGTGGGCAATGAGCTACAGGGCCCTTCGCCGAGCACTGTGCCATTAGGAAATTCCCAGGAAACCATGCCCTTCTTGACAGGGTGCATTCCCTTTGGTGTAAAAATCTAATTTGCTCCAAGATAATTGTGTTCTGTGGGAAGTGCTGGGGGGAGGCTCCCAGAGGTAAAGGTATGAATTGTCACTCAAAATTCTTGTTTACTAGTAAGTACCTTCTGATTGTGTGCTTTCAGTGCGTGGTGTGTCTGGACACATCCTACTGCTGTATTGGAAAATATCTTATGCAAATGAATAGATTGAAGGAGATGCCTTTTTTCCCTGAAAGAACAGTTTAGCACTGAGGTGTGATCTGTAGCTGAGATGCGAGTCACAATCAAGGAGAGGAGTGAAAAAGTGCCTTAAAAAATATTTGTTCTTTCTCTGCCTTTGCCCAACAAAAAGTTAGGTTAAATACTGTAGTCGAGAGCTTGGCACCAAGTGTAAGTGTTCTCTGAGTGCTGTTAACTCTCAGAAATGCTGGAGTTCGAGGTAAGTCCTGTCTGTGGTGCTATCTCACCTCTTGTTGCCAGCAGGTGAGCCTTCCCCAGCAATCCTCCCAAGGGTGGCACATTTTCATACCACTGCTTTGCTTTAATAAAACTTCAGCAGGTCATGGTCCAGCCTCTGAATAGGAATTTTTTTGAAAAAAACCCAAACAAACCAGCATGCAAGAGCACGTGTTTCAGAATATGTTTGCTCTTAAAAACTCCAGCAAAATTTTGAGCTATTACATGAGTTTTTCATAATAATTGAAGTATATGTAACTGAAATTAAATGCAGGTTGATAGAGTGCTTTGCTCATGTGATTGTCCTTTTATACAAAACAAAAAATCCTGAATTGGCTTCTGTTTCTTCATTGGTAAACAGATTTTTGATTGGATTCAGGTTCCTGTTCCACGATCAGACATCACTGAATGGCTCTTGAAGCACCAATAAATGTTCTTTTGTTTATTTGTGTTTGTTAGAGAGGAAGGGAAAGCAAAAAAGGCTGTGTTCAGTTGAACTGGAGAGTAGAACAGCCATGTAAAAAATCTTAAAGTCATCACAAAGGAGAGCAGTAGCTGCATTTTCCTGTGCAAGTAGGTCCCTATAAATTGGATACATTCTTAGAAGCTGTTTCAAGCCTGTTGTGTGCAATAACAATGTCAGAACCAGCGTGTCTTAACTTCTCAGTTGATGTACCCCTCTATCAGTGTCTTGCCGATGTTCGAATTAAGTAGATTTTGGGCAGAATTCATCTTCTGCCTCTTCCCTCCCCCCTTTCCGTAGAAAATAAAGCTTGTTTCACTGTGACTTGGGTGCTCTGCTGTGTGTTTGCCCTTGTGCCACTGGTGGGAAAGGCTCAGATCTGTCCATTGTGTTGGGTGGAGCCTCTTTCTTTCAGGTGATGCTGATTTGGGAACTTTTTAAGAAGTTAAGACTTATTTGTAATTCATGTAGCAACATCCTAAGTTGGTTTTGACAGTGCAGATTTTAAGTGAGAGAGGACTTTCATTCTCTTATCTCCATTTATAATTACTACTTGTGTCTCAGGAAAATAATGTTTGTTTCTTATCACCAGCACTGGAAAAGAGGTTTCAGCCATTTCAAGTCTGTAAGTTACTGATTTGGTGGGGAAGAGGAAATATTTGTTGATTTGGGGTTTGTTTCCTCCTCCTCGGTATTGCTGGTGTGTCCCTTGCAGTAGTTCTAAAATCACTGACAACAGGTTACATTTTCTTCAGTGTGTTTTGTGAGTAGTTTGTGCCCGTTCCAGTTTGTGGCACTGAGGTTCAAGAGTGCTTTGGTAACTCTCACATCTGCTTTGTTCATTATTGTATGACTTGGTTTGGTCTGGTTTTATTTTTGACATCTTTAAAATAGCGTCACCAGCAAAGGAAACTGTCAGTGATGTCTGATGGGACAATATTAGGATTCTGTTGAAAAGTTCTTGCATACTCCGTGGAGTTTCACAAGCAGAACACAAAGTTACATTACTTACTTTTATGTAAAACAGAGTAACATCGAATAGCCACGTGCTTGTTTAGTTACTGTTGTAGAATGTGACAACTGAAAACAGAGACCTGGAGCCCAGGGGTGGGGTTTGCCTCTGAAACTTAAAAGCAGACGAAACCATTAAACACGTCAGTGCTTAGCAAAACAATTCGTGAAGGTGATGAACCATCTTTAAATGCCTGTAGACTCCCTGTTGTAAGTGGAAAAAAAATGTATATCAAGTTTTTTATGTTTATCTTATACCAGTTGGTGAAAACTTGGAAAAAATGCAGGAGAACAAAAAAGCAGAGGAATCTCTCAGAAAACGACGGTGTCTTGCTCTTCCAAGTCACCATATAGAACAAACCTCTTCTGCTTACTGGCTCTGAGCAGTGCATTTTAAAATACATCGTTTAGTCTTCAATGCTAGAAAGTCTGAGTATGTGTAGTCTTCTCTTTTGCCCTTTATATGTTAAGGTTAGTTTTATAAATATTTAAAGATGTTAATTTTGTTCCTTCCACATGCAATTCCTGTTTCTGTAAAGAGCACATTGCTCAATAGCCAAGATGAGTTGAAAGAAACAGAGAATTAGAAATAGTTTTTGGTCAGTTTTCATATGATGTTTTAAAAAGTGCTTCTGCATATACAGTTGCATAAAGTGGTGTCATTGCCTATGAGTTTGTGTAGCACTTATTTCTGATTAGTAAAGAACATTTTTACACTGGATTTGGGAATAAATCTGTGTACTTGAAAGCCACCATGTTTTGTAGTTGCCAACCTATTAAAAATCAACATTTCTTCAGAAAAACAGTAAAACCAGAAATGCAATACAGAATTAAAAACTTTCCGATATAGTTCGTAGACTAAAATTGGCAGTTTCAAGGGGCAGTGATTTTTAAATCTGCCTGCTCTGAATGGCATAAATTGAATTAATCAAATGTTGAAGTTCTTCAAGTGGGTACACTGTTGTGCATCAAAATAGATGTGAGCTCCACGCCTTGACCTACCGCTTTGCGCTTCCCCACCTGGTTTCTCTCCCCAGAATAGCAGTAATAAGGTGAGAGAGTCTCTCCAGGGAAAGCTGAAGACTCTGGGCCATATCATGTTGCAGAGCAATGGAGAGGCAGCCGTGTATGTTAACAGCTAAAACCCAACTGCATGTTGTACTGTGGCCCTGCAGCCAGCTGGCACTGAGGGATGGCCTCTGACCTTCCAAACCAGAGTGGGAATGGCCGCACTGCCTGCCGGCTCCACGCTGACACCCGAACCCTTGGGTTTGGTGCTGAGGAGCAGCCCAGGGATGCTGAGTGTCCTGAGCCAGGGCTGCTCTGACGGGGAGGTGGTGGGTTCCTCCAGCACCACTTCCCTTAGGAGTGTGGACTTGGCCTCAGTGTCCCAGGGGAGAACTCGCTGACAGGGGAGCCCGGAGGGGAATGAATGCTGCTGCTCATTAAAGTCTCTGCCTGTCTTCTGTGTCTCTTGGTCACCGTTTCAGATACCATTTGATACAGCTGCAGTGTAATTTATGTCCCCCACAAAATTTATTTGAATACCTTGTAAAATGTTAAGGCAAGTTGCTGTCTTGAGCACGGATTGTACTGAGGAGATGCGGAGGGATTTGTTACCTTAGATCTAAACGAGTACTTCAGTTTGTCCANTGGAGGGATTTGTTACCTTAGATCTTCTTAATGATCTAAACGAGTACTTCAGTTTGTCCATATTGAGGATCAAGGCCTGAGGGTAAAGGAAAAAGGTAAAAATACTGAGTGTCCATTTCAGTTGAGAAACAGATACATAATTGTGTTGGTTGGAACATGTTAAAAATCTAGAATGCCAAAGGTTTTAGGACAGAGATAAAGCCATTTCAGTAAAAATAAATCTCATCTGGTCCTACCAAGCAAAATCTGTGTGTAGGAGGCTCCAATGCAGTTGAGTTTGTGGAGGTGCTCTTAAAATTATTACACTTTCATGAGAGAACTTGATGTTTAAAAAATGTTTGCATTCAGTTATATGCAAACCTGCCTATTACATTATTGGTGAAACAATTTATTCCCTTTGCTGAGCTTATTTTAGTGTAATTCCACAAACCTGTTGCAACATCCCATGTATTGAGGTAAAAAAGTGGTACCAGAGTTACTGAAATAGATTTTTATCGTTGCTGCTGTGATTTTAGCAGCTGGAAACAAAGGGAGTGGCACCATGAGGCTGTGCGGTGCAGTGGTAGTCTTGAACCCCAAGCGTTACAACTTTAAGATGTAAACAAGTTTATTTTGACAATTGAAAGAATTTTGATTTCTTGACAGATGAACTACGGGGAGCAAGAAACAGTTACTTTTGCTTTTTCTTACTTTAGGGTGAAAATATGTAGTATGTAATGTTATATCTTTATGACATATGAAATATGTATATTTGAGTGTCTGGAGAGCTGGTTGTGGCAAGACCAGCTTGAAAGTTGCATTAAGTGTGACATTAAGTGCATTAAATTTCCCTTGGACTCAGTTGCGGTTAGAAAGTTAATTTTGTAGGTACAGATCAAAAAAAAAAGGCAAAAGAAAGGACAGGCTCTTCACTTATTAAGGGTTTGAATATCATAAAAATATTAGTGAAATGGGGAAAAAAACCCCATGCCTAATTTGGCAAGAAAAGATAATGAAAATAATGAAGTATAAAGTACCTTTTGCCCAATGCTCCATGTTGTCGAAAAAGGCATTTGCAACTGAATGTTTCAGAGCCATGCGTGATTAGTGTTGAAAGTAAGTGACCTCCGAACAAAAGCGATGTACAGTTTTTCAGATAAAATATGTAATTTGACAGAAGTGTGCAAAGTATGAGTCCTGTGCAGGGGCCAGTGCCCCCGACGTTCTGTACAGCTCCCCGCGCAGTCCCTTGTCACGCCGGTACTTGTGTGAGCTCAGGGCACCAGCTGGCTTTGAAGGGCCCACTGTGGTTGTTTCTCTTCCCTGGGGCTCCCCAGGAGCCCCAGGGGTTGTGTTCCTGGCTGGCCACCCAGGGAGCACTGGCTGCTTGGAACCGCTCTGCTCGTCTGCTCTGTGTCACGCTGGGCTCTAAGCCACGGCTGGGTCTGGTCTGCGGCTCCTGCCACCTCAGGGAATGAATTTTTCTCTTTCTTTAAAGTTTGAAACAGCCTACATGGCTCATGTTTTAGTAACATGAACTCAAAGATTGTATGGTAAATTCCGTGGGGATATATGAATTGAGTGGAAGGCCTTTTGAGAAGTTCTTAACAGACTTGATAGGACAGAGGGAGTCACACTCAGTGTGTGCCTGCCCATACTGGTTTTTTGAGAACACCTTCTGGAATGTTGCCAGAACTGTGCCGAGTCTTTGTCTGCAGAAAAAGCTTTTTGGAGCAATGTACGTGGCCACCCTAAGGTTCTCCACATTCTGCAGGTTAGGTGTGTGCTGGAGATACAAATGGGGAACTGCTCTGTCATTACAGGCACTCGCACCTGGACTGCTGTGCCTCTTGAAATTCTTGCAAAGCTGGTCCTGTTTGTGGAGCTTTGCCGCCATTGGGTGTAGGGCTGCTGTTGCCTGCTCAGTGAGGATCTACAGCATGGCAGAGATTGTTTCTTGGGGTTTTAAGGGATCAGGTGGTAATTGTGTGGTCGTATTTATTTTTCTTTCCCAGATTTGAAGGAATAGATTGTTCAGAAATTACAATGAACCTGTACAATGCGTAAAAAGCATGCCAATGCCATTTTGTACCTGTGCAGTTGTCCAGTGTGGTCACTGACAATTTATGTTACTGTTTGGTGACTTCTGTCTTGCTTACCAGCCCTGCATGACACTTGTAGAAAAACACCTTTCTTTTCCCTAAGAAGCAGGCAAAGATGTCAAGTAATACCTTTTATATTTTGACTTTCTGGAAATTGCAGTTGTTGTCAGATGCGTTCTTGTCTTACCAACCTGTCATATCTCTCTTTGAACATCATTTTGTAGTTAATTTCTTTGTGAAAATACAGTGAAAGCATACTAGACTTCTGAAATCTTACAGTAATATTTTCAGATATTACTCTAAAGGATGAACCATTTCCTCCAGCTTAAAATATTAAGCCAGCATTGCTTCAGCTTGCTTTGCAAGGCTTAACTGTATCTGCAGTTATGTAAGTTTCAGTTATGTGATATTTCATGGGCATCTGTTTAAACATACAACTATTATTTTTAGTTGAAATATAGACTATATAAAGACTTAAAAGATGTGGGATCAAGGTGGACAACCTTGGCAGCAATGGCCTTTGAACCAACAGCAGTGGATGCAGTCATTTCAACACCAGCAAGACCCAAGTAAGTACACAGAAAGTTTTGTGGATAAATTTTTTTGATCTGTTGTCATTTGAATTTTGGCATCTTTGTTACAGAGCATGACTCATAGTTGCCCTTTTGTAGCTGCTCTCAGGATAATACATTTATGATGCTTTTCTTAACTAGAAAACATAGAAAACATACATTGATTCCAAATGCTTTGACACTATTAATATGCAAAATACAGGCAAGCAACCTGAGGTATCCCAGACAAATTATCAACCTTCTGCCAGTCATACAGATCAACGTTTTGACTTCATTTACTTTTACAGAATCTATATCTGTGTCAGTTCTTTAGCCAAGTCGAACTATTTATTGGAGAGAATCCGCTTTTTTATTCAGTACTTGTGTGGCAGAAGGAATAATGCAGGTATCTGTGTGTACAGAAGAACTCTCATTGGAAGAGACTAGTACGATGTTTAGTTTAGGTTACAGCAGTAATAATCATGGACTCTTGTTTGGATTTTTTTCCCCCACGAAAAACACCAAATACTTCACGCAGTAGAACATAATCTTAAATTGAGAATGAGGTGACAGCAATTCAAAATACCAACAGAAATAGAGAAAGGGATAAAGAGAGTGGAGGTGTGTGTTTCATACTGGGGCAGAGTGATCAGGCACACTGGATTTACTGTTACTGTAATTTCTGTTAAATTCACTAGAGCGTTTTCCTGACTGGATAATGAGTGCTCTCATCTGAGAGTGCAATTTGTTTATTTACTTACTGGTAGGAATGGCAGTAAAGAAAAAATGGGTGAGAAAACTGTAACATAATATAGCAAGGGTCATACAAGGAGTGTGCACTGAAACATTATTTTCTAACTATTTATCTTTCTTACAGTCAAATCTTCATGATTTTAGAATTTCAGACTGATGTCAAAATTAGCTCGTTTATCAAGTGCATTACTGCCACCCATTCAGTGGTAATATGAGCCTAAAATAACCTGCCTGATGGCATTTTGAACATAGGCAGAGAAACTCTTACTTCAGCAAGTCTGGACACTGACATTTGCTTTGTTTCTTTTACTGTACACTGTGAATAAGTTTTAATGGTGCTCACAGTACTTGCTGAAGGTAAATATTGCCCATTTCTCTTGAGCAATAAGACATGCAATTGAGAAACTGTTAAACTTCAGGTGTGTGAATTCTAACCTTTTTAATTTTCTCTGTTTACTTTAGGCCAGATTGACTGGGCTGCATTAGCTCAAGCATGGATTGCTCAGCGAGAAGCCTCAGGGCAACAGAGTGTAGTGGAACAACAAGGAATGATGCCAAACGGACAGGATATTTCAGGAATAGAGTCTGGTCCAAACAACCATAATAATTTTCAGGGGGATCCCAACTTCAACAGAATGTGGCAGCCAGGTTTGTTTTCCTTCCTGCTCATTATTTTTTTTTTTCATATAATGACCTTTTATTCCTGTCAGACAGTTTTGGGTGTGAATATGCCCTGTCTCTCAGGTTCCAAGACACAGAACTACCAGCTGACTAATTAATAAGTATCACAACTGCTACTTTCCCATCAGGTGTTCTACAAAATGGATACGGATAGAAAGGTCTGTTAACGCAACTGTTGTAAGAGTATGAATGCTGCAAACAGATGAAATGTGACTTTAATTATATATTTATTTCACTGGATCTTATTCCCATTTCTTCTGTGGTTTGTTCCTTATTTCACTGCATTAGGAGCAGTAGCCCTGAAGGCAGCAAAGTGCTACAGCATTTAAGAGCTACTGTTGTCCTCTCCTGTGGTGTAACACCTGCTTCTGGCATGATCTTGATATGTAGAATGAGTTCACAATATAACTGATAGATGCTGGCTTTAGCTGTCTTCAGATCTTGAAAAGGGAGACCAGCAAAATTCTGTAAAATATGTTTTTATTACTCCTTAGGATTTACCCTTTTTAACGTATGTATCTGATTGTTACAGTTTTTGAAGTAATTATAAGTTAAAGTTAGGCAGATGCTTCTGTTAGTATCGATTATTTTCAGTTCTTTTTAACTTCCTCAAAACTTCAGTGTTGTCCAAAAATTCATGGGTTTTTTAACTTAATAAGATAACACTGGCAATGAGAATGGGGTAGAAATTGATTATTTTCTGCTAAGAATCTTGCTGAAGTTGTTTCTGAAAGCTGTGTTAGGTCACCACACTATAACAATTTGAAATGTATGAGCAAGGGAGTTGGTAACCCTGTGTGCATGCCTTCTGTTGTCTTGGTGAAAACTGAACTTCGTGCTTGTTTCTGTTAATACATAGTTGAAAGAATAACACTCTCAGTGATGGGAAGGAGAGTAAAAATTAGAAAAACGGACTAAAGAACTGGAGGGAAGGAAGAAATTAACCTGAGAGGCTGGATATTCGTTTCACTTTCGGTGAAAGTTACGGGGTAGCTCTGTCACAGTGTCCAAGTATCTGTATAGCAGACATGAGTTTTGTCTTCTAAGGAAGGCAGTCAAAAAATTATGGCCACATGGACTGTTAATTCATTCTGTAGACCCTTTTCACTCTGTTAGCCAACTGTAACCTGTGTTTGAGGGTTTATGACTGTGGCTTATGTTAGGACCTCTGCTAGATATTGGACAATCCAAGGAATCATCCGGTATCAAGACACAGCACTGTGGAATGCAGGCTTCAGTGGTTGCGCTGCTCACAAAACCATTTGCTTTCCATAATAGGTATTTCAAGTCTATTATGCAAAAGAATAAAATATTTAGCTCATGGCTTTGAAAGTTGAAGTAGAGAAGTAGGAGCAGGTTTTTAATAAACAATTTTTAAGTCCTAATGTGAACTCACTGTCACTAGAAATTTATAAAAACAAATTGACAGCATGTCTGTGTCCCGTTCTGTCCCTTCACTGTACTGTTGTTTTAGCTCAGCTACAGCAGTTTGTGTTTCCTTGATTTAGTTGAAGAAATTATTGAGGCAGTATAATCATCTGTGGATTGATGATTCTTCTTAACTTCATCATTTGTGATGCTGTGTGGAACCTTGTGATACGTACAAGAACACTGAGTGATTGATGACTCATACAAATTATACTAACTTGGTATTGAATTGTATTCTAAATCCTGAACAGAATGGGGAATGCCTCACCAGCCTCCTCACCCACCTCCAGATCAGCAGTGGATGACTCCAACCCCAGGTCAAATGGAAATTGTTCCTCCATCTGAAGACAGCAACAGTCAGGACAGTGGGGAATTTACTCCTGACAACAGGCATATATTTAACCAGAACAATCACAACTTTGGGGGACCTCCCGATAACTTTGCAATGGGGCCAGTGAACCAGTTTGACTATCAGGTGAAACATATTTGTTGCTTTAATATTGTAGACGCGCAGAGTCCCTTCCGTGGATGTGTTCCTCTAATGTCATCTAGCGGCGACTTTCATTCTTCAGTTCTACAAACACCTACAGAATCTGTTATCTGCTAAGATACATTTTCCCCAAATACCGTACAGAAGAGACTTTAGAGTTTTCAGTTCTGTTCAGAAGCCCAAGGGGTTTATTTTTCTATAGTAGTAATGACAAATGGCTGTTGTCTGCAAGATTAAAATGAATCATTGTGTTCCAGTATACAGATTAAAATTATGTAGCTTTGTGTTTAAAAAAAGAATAAAGAAGTGGAAGAGGAAAAAAAGAAGTTCAGAAAGATATACTTAAATACACTAGATCATGTACCACAGGAAACAATCCCATATTTGTGAGGAGATAGACTGGATGATCCATTGATCTTCTCCATATCTATCTACTGTTATTCTTTGAATAAACAACGATATTTCTAACAACATCCACTTTTTTCTTCATTCTGACATATAAGCAGCATAGCATAATAAACTTGTAGGTGGTTTTAGCACTAATAATTGCAGTGAGCACTGCACGAATCTTTAAACACAAAGCAGTTTTTTATCTTCCTTCTATTTTCAGTATTTTTCTTTCAAAACTCTTGATAGAAATGACAAACTGTGCCTATTAAAAAAACCTACTTTCTGTTCATAAACAAACACAAGAGAGGACAGGAAGAAATGTTTTTCTATCTTCTGGGCTATTTTTCTCTTAATTCTCTTGTTCAGCAGTGTTGTTAGGTAACGAGCAAATAATTTTCCAATACACCACTTTATAATAACAATATTTGTGGTTTACTATTATGGGACAAACTTAAAATTAATTTCTCTAAATACTGCAGAAAGCTTGTCTTGCAGTGAGTAAGAGATGCTCGACCTGAAGTGCGAGAGTGCTTCAGCACTAGTGACTTAAATAATCAGTAGAACATTGTATGCTGTAACTTTCTTCATAAACACTCTCCTGTCAAATAGTTTAATTTCATTCTGGGCAGCAAATCTTAAAACCTCTCCTCACGTGTGCCTTAAGACTTTTGGATTGTATACAACTTGTACAGAACCCAGGGTCTGTACTAAGGTGACACGTTTATGCATTTAGTATTTTAGTCAGCCATACTAATAAGATCTGTGAGTGATTACAGGAAAACACACTGCAAAATTCCCTTGTAATAAAAGGTTGAACTTTAAGTTTTTGTCCTCATGTTGTAGCTGAAATGAAGGACTGCTAACACAGCTAGACTTGCATTTAGCTTCATTTAACTGCATGTTCTGATGCTGAGTTGACAAGGAACTGATGGAGATAGATGGTGATTATAGGACTCTATGTTTAGCACAGTATGAAAGAGATTGGTTGAAGCCCTTTCAGCTTTGTTAGTATCCCTGCTTAAATCTAAGTTTACTCACTAAATTTTGAAAGGAAACTTGTGTCTTGGAGATCACAGTAAAAGAGATTGAGATCTCAGTAGCCTAGAAATCGTGGATTCCTACTTGCATGGATTTTTGTAGACCAACTTGCTCACGTGCTGCATTTAGTGTTACCATGTGAAGAAAAATAAACTGCATTACTCTTTCAGCATGGGGCTGCTTTTGGTCCACCTCAAGGTGGATTTCATCCACCTTATTGGCAGCCAGGACCACCAGGGCCACCAGGTCCTCCAGCACCTCCTGCACCTACTCAAAATCGAAGGGAAAGACCCTCATTCAGAGATCGGCAGCGTTCACCTATTGCGATGCCTGTGAAGCAGGAGCCTCCACAGATTGGTACATGTTACCCACTCCTTAATGAAAAAACATAAAAGCTGTGTTTTATAAAGAATTGCAAAACATGAAGACTTTTTTTTTCTTTCTAATGGGAAGTAAAAGAGCAGGGAAAGAAAAAGCCATTGCAAATGGTTTTTTTTCCTCGTGATGTGTGACTTTTTTGGATCGGGGTGGAGGGGTTGCTTCTTTGTTTTGGGGTATTTTTGGTTCTTTTTTGGGGGGAGAGGATTTTTTCATCTTGCAAAATTGTGAACCTTGCTTATGTAGATGCTGTGAAGCGCAGAACTCTGCCTGCCTGGATTCGTGAGGGACTGGAAAAGATGGAAAGAGAAAAACAGAAAAAATTGGAAAAAGAGAGAATGGAGCAGCAACGTTCACAGATGTCTAAAAAAGAAAAAAAAGAAAGTGAGGAGACTGAAGAAGGGGATGGCCCACGGTTACCTCAGAAAAGTAAATTTGTAAGTAGAAGGGTTTACTTTTTGCTCAGGTTTGTATTTACTGGAAGGTATCAACTTCTGGTCTCTTCAAAGGAGACACTGTGTGTCCCTGGTAACCTCTTTGGTTTTGTTGTTTAAAGTAAAGCTGCTGCTTTGTTGATAATTACTTGGTGTTTTGCAGTTGTTAATGTTGATCGGTAGTAGCAAAGAAATTATGAAATGGGCCTTTTTTCCTTTTCTTTGCAACATACAAGGTCTTTGAAAGTCTGAATTCTAAATCAGCAGCTGAAAAAATTCAGATACCTGTATTTGCTAAACTGAAGCCATTCGGGAAACCATGCATTGTCTTGGCTGTAGCAGTTCCCTTGTTTGTAGTGCTAAGTACCTGTCTGGCAGTGAGCTGACAGCTATAGTATATTTTCTCAGCTTGTGTGGGTAGAGGTGCCTGCATATTTTTTAGGAAGGGAGAAAATAACTAACGTTATTATAACAGATTTCAGTACTAAATAAATCAAGCTGACTATTACAAACAGAAAATAAGAAGCTCAATATCTGTGTTTTTCCTGAAACATATGTTGCTGTTCTTGTAGGACAGTGATGAGGAAGATGAAGATGCTGAAAATACAGAAGCTGTAAGTGTTGGGAAAATCAGCAGGAGTCCATCCCCAGCTCCTCAAGAGGAGCAAAGTGAACCAGAAATGACAGAGGAAGAAAAGGAGTATCAAATGGTACTAATAATGTATTTCCATCTAGTTGCTGATATTTTTGGGACATATCTAAGTATGCCTGATACTGTCAACAGAAGTGTAGTACCCATCATACAGATACTTGCACGTCTCTTCATAATACTGTCTTTCTCATAGCAACAAGGATATGTAACTCACATTTAGCACAGTAGTGAAAGAATGTAGTGACTGTAATTTTTACATTGATTGTTAATAATTCTATAGTTTTGCTTCACTTGTCAAATTTCTGAAAACTTGTAGTGATTAAATGCACCCGTCTCAAATCTGTTTCAACCTCAGTTCCTGTGAAAGGGAATTTAAAAATGTATTCGCGCAAGAAGTGTTAGAAACCTAAGTCCTAGACCAGCAACAGTTTCACTGTGTCTGCAGAACCTTTGTGCTTTGAAATCATGGTTGAATGGTAATTGTACAACTGAAACCTTGGTAATTAAGGCTCTGAATTCTAATAAGGTCAATGAATATATTTTTGTAGAGTATGTGGCCAAGCTGAGCATCTTGGAGACTTAGCTACCACCATTTCAATATTTGTAGTAAATATGTAGTAATAAAATTCTATTTAAGTAACTTCTGATGATTTTTGCATGCAACGTACCAGTCAGAAATGTGCTTTTTATTTTTTTTAAGAATAATTTGGATGAATCGAAATACACTTCTGATTTACATATTCATCTGTTAGATCCTTGACATTAGGATCAGTGCCCTGGATAGCCGTGTGCAATACATGCAGGTACAGTTCACAGTCAAAATGCAAACTTGAAAGTTTTGAAATCAGGTCACATTTAAACAGTTTCAGTCTTAGGTTGAAAGGAGTCATTAAGTAAATTGTGCAGGAGACTACTCTCATAGCCATCAAAAGAAATGGAGCTGTATGCATGTAACTTGAAATGCAGCATTTATTCAAGATATTTTGGCCTTTAACTGTATATACAATTTTGTTCAGATGATGCTGACAAAAATGCTGCTGACAGAGATTCTCTTAGATGTCACAAATGAAGAAATCTATTATGTGGCCAAAGACGTTCACCGTAAAGCAACTAAAGGTATGCCAGGTTTTGGTTTTGTTTCTTCTTTTTAGTTTCTTATGCGAATATTCTGTATTTGCATGTCTCTAGAGCATTTAACCTCCATAGTTCTCCCTCAAGAACAATTCCAGTATAATGCATCCAACTTGGTAGAGTTCAAATCCAGTAATCATGTACTGTCGTCCTGTGCAGTGTATTGTGAGTTACTTCAGTTATCCATTTTTTTCATACAATTCATTTCAGTTAAAATGGTACCTGTGTGTCAATGGCTCTTGAGTTGTAGCTGTTTCTTAATACTATCATCTTTATCTCAAAGCTGTTCAGAAGTGAAAAGAGATGAACTTTGAGTCCTCAATTAGTAATTAATTTGCTTTCACTATTAATGTGTATTGTACTTGCATAACATTTTTTTTAACGTAACAGAGTTAATCTAAAGCTATAACTACTGAAATTGAAAATTTTGTGCAGATGCTGTAACTTGGAAAGTGATTTATATGTTTGATTTTTTTTTTCTGTTCACTGTTAATTTGCAGTTAAATTCTAAATCTTCGTGGTCAGAAAATCTAGAAGTGGTTTTAAATGGATGATGCATTTTTAATGTTTCTTCTCTCCCTCCAAAGAACAGCAATAGTAGTAGATTTAACAATACCATAGACTCATGACTATGAAATCGTGGCTATTTGTGTTAACATGTTGTTCCTGTTGTTGATGTGATACAAAGCTCCTGCAAAACAGCTGGCACAGTCCAGTGCACTGGCTTCCCTCACTGGACTCGGTAAGTATGTTCCTTATTTTTGAGAAGGCTTAAAGGGGGAGTTTCACGCTTGCCTTGCATTTCTAGAAATTGCATTTTGAAACTAGATTTTAATTGCCCGGGAGTGTGGCTCACGTTCTGATAACTTTATCATTATCGGCACCTTTATTTGTTCCACAGGTCATCCTACAGATATATAAATGGGATAGTTTTTGGAGTAAAGGACTAGGCAGTGTGAGTTAGTGTATGAAAATCTGGCCCTGATTTTGAAAATACATAAAAATTCTAGATAAATTTACTTTTCAAAGTATGATAGTTTCAGAAGCACACTGCGGTCTTCAAAGAGAGGAATACTGTTCTATATTTTATTCCTATCTTGATCCATCCAAACCAGAGGGAAAAATTGATGCACAAGTAATGTGAAAGTCGATAAATAAGAATATTATAATCTTGGTAATTGTTATTTTATTGAAGAGCTACGTAAGCACAAAGGCTCCCATATCGTTTATTACCATAAACAACACAGGAAAAATGGATTGAAATTCCAGCTTGAGACACAGTTGCAAAAGATCTTTGCCAATATAATTTTTATCATCTAAAATGTACCACAGCAGTGTCAGTCAGTTATGTGTTTGTTACATGAAATTTTGATGAATTGGATTGAATGTTTTCACAAGTATTTGTGTTTCAAAACTAACTCAGTAAAGAACCTCAGACTGAAAAAAAGCAAAATACCTTCATGTCACATGTTTAAATTGACTCTGTCCTTCTTATCAGTGCAGTAGTTATTAATCTCTGGGGGAGAAGAGAGCCTGTTTCTGTTGCATCTCCACACCTGTCAAAGTGCAGTATTCTCTAAATCAGTAGAGAAAAATTGATATGGCATTGAGAATTTCCGTAGCCTTGGACTATGGAAGCAGCTGAAGTAATTTCAGAGGTGTCTTCTGGGAAAGATCCCAGGCATTTTCTGTCCTGTTGCAGATACAGAGGCAGGCACTATTGCAATCTCCACAGGGAGCTTTTTTGCCCTTGCATGCAGTGGAAAAAAATACTGTGGCTACAGTGGTTGCTTGCTGGAAACAGACAAGCCATTCCAGAAGGAGTAGAACCAGACAGTGAGCATCAATGCAGATATGGGAGCCTTGAACGCACCAGTCAAACAACATTGGCACTTTCCAGAATAAAGTGACTTCTTCAGAGAAGAGAAAGTGAAGGAAGGGCAATGTTACTCTCCTCTTTGCCTCACAGAAGTATTAAGAACAAAGCTTAACCTTTCCTCGTGATAGACTGGACTTTGTGCACGCAGGTGGACTGGGTGGTTATGGATCAGGAGACAGTGAAGATGAGAGGAGTGACAGAGGCTCTGAATCATCTGATACTGATGATGAGGAATTACGACACAGGATCAGGCAAAAACAGGAAGCGTTTTGGAGAAAAGAGAGAGAACAGCAACTACTACTAGAAAAACAGCTAGAAGGTAAATCGTGTACTGTCTTTGTACTGTGCTGCTGTATATGGAGTTTGCTACTTAGTACAGTGAATCCTCTCTGTATCGCGACTTCTCCTTCATNTGTCGCGACGGAGGAGGTATAACTGTATATGTAAATTGATGGGAGAGAAAATGTGGTTTAAGCCAGATTTAGAAATAACACCGTTTTTGAATAAAACGTTCTAACAAAAAAGATGTTCAAGCTACTTTGTCAAAAGGGGGTTTACTTCTTTCTTATTAAAAAGAAAAAAAATCCATGTAGTGTTTTCCATAAATTACTCCAGTATATAAAGGGGTCGTGGTGCATATACATGTGCTCTAGATATTGTGCTGTACAGAAATTCTGTAAACAATAATATTGCTTTATAAAAATGCATGTGTGTGTGTGTCTGTATAGTGTATTTTTAAAAGTTATTAGTATCTCACTTGTGTATGGGAGATAAATTCCTACCTTGTTGCAGCAGACTGCAATCTATATAAACTTTATTCCTGAAGGTTGAATACTCTAAAATATATGAAGCACATTTCACATCATCTCAAGAACTTGCTTTTCTGTTACGTAATCTCAGGCAGCGTGTCTTTCAGAGCATACAGTGCAACCTGCAGTTTCTTTGAACTCATTGACCTCAGTTGTAGTTGAGGTTTGTTTCCATATCCTGCATTTTCCTGATTGGGTTTTATACCTAAAAACAGGGCAGAATTACTGAACTCAGTCAGTTAGCACTTAGCCTATGAAGAAGGTCCCAGGTTGGATTTAAAAAAAAAAAAATCTCTGATTTACTTCTGCTTTTCCATACAAGGTAAAGTACTAATTGTACAATAGTACTTTTGTACTAATCATGTAGGTCAAAAGGGTAGCAGAGTCACCTTGCAGTGCTGTAGAGCAGTCTAGATCAACAGCTGAATGCAATGTTAAGAACCAGGTTCATAGACTGGAGGAGAAAGTGCTATTATGATTAGCACTTTAAGATTGATGATTTCCTGCTTTTTATTTTAAAGGCCTGGAAATAAAACATATGGTGCTCTTAATAAAAGGCTGAATTAAATAAACTTCTGGGTTCTGTAATGTTCCTGCCTCTCTCTGAGTGCTTTGAGATGTATACATAAAAGGATAGTCATATGGAGAGTCACTGAGGGGTGGCCTGTGACCTCTGTCTTCCTAGTCCTCAAAACCAAATGTCAATGTGGAAACCTCTCCTTGGGACTACTTGCAGAAATAGAAATCTGGAGTAAAGCAGCTGATCCTATACATCCAAAATACTGAAGAATACTAAATGCAGAGTTTCATTTGTAGCAGTGTTTTGGAAAGGCAGAAGATTTCTAATACACAATGCAGCACCTTCTAACATACACTGGCTTCTGCCTGTATTTGCTAATAACTTGGGAACCAGATGGAATTGTTTTCTGGGTTAGATTTGACCATCAGCTGCCCTTTGAATCAGTCTGTTTCTGGATGCAGTTAGATTAATTCATCAAATAATGGCCCACATCAAAGGCCATTTTTTGGCTAAAAATGTTGCACATCAATTATTTTTTCTGGGTTCAATTTAAAATGGAAAAGGGAGATAGACTTGGCCAATGATGCAAAGGATCCCATCTTGAATAGAAATAGATTTTTTTAATTATTTTTGAAACTTCTGGCAAATGTTCTGAGGGTCTGAAATCATGGCCTGATACTCGTTCTGTTACTTTCAAGAAGTGTATTTTTAATTCATCTGTTGTCATCTTACCACATTTATCATATGTGCTGATTACCAAACATATCTAATCTCAGCTGACATAAACTTTTTGTGTGAGCTTCACCATGTATCTGTATTAACTTGGTGTTAACTTTTGAGCTGAGTCTTAAGCAAAGAATGACTTACAAGTCTCCTTTTTTTTTTTCTTATGCTATTCCTCCCTTTCTTGGAATTCATTGGCTGTAAAACTTACAAGGAGAAATGTCAATTGCTCATATTTGTTAACAATTAGGATTTAATTGAAGTTATCCCTGGAAAACACCATAAACCCTATACGTATTTTATTTCAACAAGCCAACATATGTCACTACAGCAGAAGGTACTCCTGATTTGGGTACTGAGGCCTGCAAAGTGTGGAAGCACAGCCAACATTGTTCTGAGGTTGAGAAGCCACCCTTGAGCTGTGTGGGAAATACAACTTCTTCAGACCAGCCAATGATTCCTCAAACCTGGATGAATGGGACTGGGAGGAAGGCAGAAAGCACCAGTACCTCTAGAGGAGTGTTGTGGGAAGGGGAAGGGGAGAATCAGATGTGCAGAAAGGTTGCAGAAGGGAAGAGTCTGTGTGTGTAGATGAATTCAGGAGTTCTGGTATTCCAGGATATTCATTTGAGAACTTTATCTTAAAGCACTGAAACTTGAAATAACATCAAGGACTTCTAAAAATATCTGGGCTATACACTTTTTCTAAACCAGTAGGACAACTTTTTTAGAATTATAAGCAAAGAAAATCAGTGGTTTGGTAAGCAGTTGGTTTGGTGGCAGACAGTGTTTTAACTGTAAGTATTACGGAAGGTGCTTGGAAATTTTGTTTCGTCAAAGTAACGATATGAAAATTATTGACATATTACTCCAAATTAATTGCCTTTTTTCTTCTGTGTACTGTTTTTTTTTATTTTTCAGAAGAGAAGCTACAGAATGAAAAAGCTTCAAAAGACATTAATGAATTTACCAACAAAGAACAAAATAGTAACTCGACATCACAGGAGGCAAAAGAAATTGAAGCAGATATGGTTCATGAAAAGAAAAGATCTCCAAATGCAATTGCACCTGACATAGAACTCAAGAAAGAGGGTAAAGACAGGACAGGAAGGAGTGGGTCAAGAAGCTCCAGCAGTGGTAGCACTAGCAGCAATAGCAGGAGCAGCAGCAGTAGCAGCACGGTGTCTAGTTCATCCTATAGCACAAGCTCAGGGAGCAGTCGCAGCTCTTCACGTTCTTCCTCTCCCAAAAGGAAGAAGAGACACAGTCGCAGTAGGACACCATCACATAAGGTTAGGCGCAGTAGAAGCAGGAGTTATTCCCACAGAAACAGAAGAGAGAGGAGTAGGAGCAGAGAGAAAATAAGGGAAAGAAGAAGATCTAGTAGAAATCACAGTGCCGAAAGAGGGGAGAGGCGGAGAAATCGGAGTCCTTCCAGAGAGAGGAGCTGGGATAGACGTAGGAGCGGCAGCTGCTCCAGGGACAGGCGAGCCAACCGTGCGAGCCGCAGCAGGAGCAGGGACAGACGTAAAGCTGAAGACCAGCGTAGAAGCCCAACTGGAAATAGGCACAAACATAAAAGTGAGGGTAAAGATCAAGAAAGGAAGAAGGAGCAGGGTGGAGGTACAGATAAAGACAGAAAAAAGAACAGAGAAAGGGAGAGAGATCAGGAAAAAAGAAAAGATAAGCCCAAAAAAGAGGAAAAAGAAAGTAAGGCTGGCAATCATGATGACAGTAGATTAAAGAGAAAAAGAGACAGTGAAATAACTTTCTCTCGCAGCGATTCAATATGTGTGAAAATAATAAGACAGGATTCCAGACAAGAAAGCAAAAAAATCACTACCAAAGATAGCAAAAAGCGATCAGGCTCTGAATCTAGTGCGAGGAGTAGTTCTGAATCACCAGGAAGCAGTAAAGAAAAGAAGGCTAAGAAATCGAAGCATATTCGGTCATGCTCCATGGAGAAATCTCAAAGGTCTGGTAAGAAGGCAAGCCGCAAACACAAGTCTAAGTCACGATCAAGGTAGTATACTTTTTAAGTATTTTGTCTGAATTAAACATTTTTTTTTATACTCATCTTCATGTGTACAGCATATGAACGTTTAAAATAAAGTATGGTATTTATTAAACTTTTTGTCTTAGGCAAACATAACTTTGGAAAATCTTTAAAAACTATTAATTACTAAGCCTAAAGTGTATGTGGGTTTGGGGGTCTTTTATTTTTTCCAATTAACTTTTTCCCCCTTTTCCTTTATTTTTCAGATCAACAACTCCTCTTCGTCGTAAACGCTGAGGAATCTATGGCACCAGTGCTATGATGTTTACAAATTCCATGAGTTATAAAAGGCTTGTCTCATTATAGAGGCACATTGTGGCTATGTAGGTGAAACCAGAATCCTTTTTTTATCTGTACATAGGTGTATTTTTTCCAAATGCTGCTCAGAATTAAATACCTAATAGGATTTCTTTGTATTACATTTTTTCAAGAACGGTAGTGCTTATTAAGGCTATAAAACAGGCCATTCTCTTTCAGCTGTAATGTTCTTAAAATTACTATTGAATGTACTGTGATGTCAATAAAGCTCTTTAGTTAATTTTTTGTTTAAAATTCTTGCACCTGAATTTTGTGTTAAATGGTAGAAAGTACCTAAAAAAAAAAAGGCAGCTTTTTTGGTATAATAAATTTTTAAAGTATTTGAGAAAGATTTACCATAAACCACTTGTCACAATATGTAATCCATGGACATGATGAGATTACTCTATTGGGAGTTTGGAAAAAGAGAGAAAAGACATCTTATTTTTCTTTAGATATGTGTAATAGATTTTTAATAACTTTTTTTTGGTCTAGCAAGTACTACGTGCTGTGTGTGTAAAATATGGGTCACTGTAATACAAGCTATACTTAAACAGACTGAAGCCCATGAGGAACTTGTGCAAGTAACCAATCTCGTGTGACAGTGTTAGGCTCTGGAACTATATTCCTCACCCAGATTTCAGAAGGGACTTTCTGGATGTGCGGGGATATTACATGAACAAATCTCAGAATTTTAGGTATTTTTATGGAATATGTTTCTAAGTACAGTGGTGAGTGCCCCCGTCTGTCATGTGGGAGACCCAGGTTTGACTCCCACCGGGAGGCAGTGGTGCCATTTAAGAGTTGGACTCGATGATCCTTGTGGGTCCCTTCCAACTCGGAAGATTCTGTGATTCCATGATCATGTCAGTACACATTACAAAACTGACAACAGGTTAACTTCACATTTTGGCACATGCATTAAATGCATAGTGAATATTAAAGGTGGTTATTCTTTGTTAGTGTTACAAGAGTCGTGATTCCTGAAAAGCTAATACATTGATTAGGCAGCAGTGTCACTAAATTTCTGGGTTTAATATCACCATAAAGTGAAAGAGTTCACTGATTACCTACTTCAGGAAACTGACTACTACTGTTAGTAACAAGAGTGTGAAACAATATCTGTTAAAAACCAAACCAACAATACACAACCCTAGGCCAGTGACTGTTTACAGAAGAGCATGAATTCAAGGAAAGGTTTGTGCCTAAAAGGTCTGGTTGTGACCAGCTGTGGAAAAGATAAAAGGCCTAAAGTCAAAGTAAGTTCTCTTTGGCCCTACCTTCTAACAAAAGAATATAGTACAGGCAACTTGTGAAGGAAGTCTTCATGAACAGATTAATCCATTTAACTAAACTAGAATTCAGCTATGCAGCATTTTTCCACTGTATTTTTTTCATAAGTTAGATGCAGAAATAAACTTCTTCAATGCAAAGAATCGCATTTTAACTATGTGTTTATTAAGCAAGCTAAAGGCTAGTGAATACATGCATGTCAAAACACCGTTACAGATAAATAATGAGTTAATCAGTTACAAATTATAAAGCTTCCCCCACCCCCAATTATGTCCTTTTACACAGAGTAAACAACACTATTAGCAAAATAGGGCATAATTACTTGCATTGGTGGGGATCTAAATAACAAATGTGTTGATCCAATCTTACTATGCTCTTGGTTCTGGGTAAGAGTGAGGATTTTTTTAAAAGTAGGGAGTATAATAGTTCTGGTATTTTAGAAGGATGTCTTGAGAGAGAAAGAAGGAAAGAAACTACGAGTAAGTTTAAGAAAAGTTGTTGAGGAATACAGTTTCCAGAATGCAATGAATTTGATTTTCAGTTCAGATTTTATATTCTCTGTCTAATAATAAAATAGATTGTGTATGGAAAGCTTTATATACTCTGCCAGCATCTGGAATTGTCACTTCCTGTAAATATGAAAATTATTTTTTGCACTTATATGGGTAGTGACTGTATGCCAATAAAAAGAGCATACGATCTCTGTATTTAACTGTTTCAAAAATCTTACTCTAATGGCCTACTCAGTAATTAAACACATGTACTCTGTCAGCATCACACATGTTAGACTTGTCTGGGCTTTACTAACTCCCTCAGGAATGTTTTTCAATTGAAAAGGCTAAAGTAACAACCAGTCTTTTAATTCCATGCTTATGAAGTGATCCTGAAATGTACAAATATATACACAAATGGGAATGTGTCTTTTTGGAAAGGTCTGAATTGGGTTGTTGCTCTATTCTTTTACATTTTAAAATGAACGCTGCAAAAAAAAGGTTTCACTGCACTGCGAGAAAGCAAGGCATAGGATTTTGAATGTCATGCAGCAACGTGACATTTGGAGGCATTTCACTTGAAAACTTTTAAATAAAAAAGGGATGGTGTGGACTCAAATGAACAATGATTTCCATGCAAATTGTTCTGAAGAAGAATACAACAAAACCAATGTGAATATGTGCCCCAAGGCACCGGCTACACCATGTAAAAACAGGAACCAGCTGGCCGTGGATAGGCCAAATAAGAGCAGTGGGGTAATAAAGACTGAGCAACTACATGCATTTTGAAACATGGTACAATAACAGAAACTCTATTCTGTTTTTGAGGCCCTGTCAGCTACCCCTATTTTGAAACGAGCTTATCCTGTTAAGTGTAATACTTGCCAGTGTGCATGTATTTAATTGCTTGTAACTGATTTTAAACCCACAAATATAAAAGCAATGGCAATGTGAGGATTGGCTCTCGCTCAGATTTTGTGTTTGCTTTGCCAAAAAA